>OV651827.1:7677793-7692793 GCA_927349885.1 Psylliodes chrysocephalus | reverse complement strand
CTCTGGGTAGATGTATGTGGAAAATGTATATATTTAGTTTATCCTCCTCTAAACATTTATAGAGGTACTGCAATAGGTTGTACAAAATAACCGGAAAAAGCCTGTAATAACTAGATAGGAAAGTCATGTGTTGGACACATCAGATTTTTTTTAATGTGAACGTGTTGTATTAGGTCAGTAGAACAGTAACTATATATAGTGTGTGTGTCTGTATATTTATGTACCGAGGGACAGTGGCGTACCCAGATATGGATCTTGGGATGGGGAGGGGCGGGGTAACAAAACTGAATATGGAACAAATTTTTATTGTAAATTTGAGTATTCTATTTTATATAACAAAATCTAGTCGCCTAGGTTTTTTTGCCATTTCATCGATAATTTCATTTTCAGAGCTCTCTATGAACAGACATAATTGCTAATCCATTAAGTCTGTTTAAAAAAGTAGAATTTCGAGTATAGGTTCTAATTCTTTTTAATGTTGAGAATGTTCTCCTGGTGTGGCTGTGGAAACTGGTATTGGGCAGAATATTAACAACAGTTTGTACACGTTAGGATAAGCTTGTTGGCTGCATAATTTTAAATGCGCCATAGCTTGATGCTTACTCTTTATATCAGGATGGATATTCAAATAATTGTGCCATAATTTAATTTCTGTTTTTAAAATAACTCTAGGTACATTAGACATACACAAATGTAAAAGTTTGTCATAAACATTGCAATCAGTTACTGTTTTTTCTCATATCAGCAAATACATAAAGCCATTAAAAATTTGTTAATGATTAGCAAACCTTTCCTCTAAACTGACTAATGAAATGGTTAATGAATGGTATATTAATTGCAATCCTAAAATAGTCAATTACTAGTGTTTCTGAATTTTGTATGACAGGATTTGTTCGATTTTTTGGCTTGAAAAGACTGTTTTAATCTGAGTATTGATGCCAATACTTGAGGCAACTGCTTAAAATTAAAAAAAAGTAAATAAAAAATGACAAACACATTTTATGTTTTAACTTTTAACTGAGCTTTATTAAAAATCATATCAAACTGTTTCGTAACATCTTGACGTATATTTTTTAAACACGAAATTGTGTTTTCCATTATTGCCATGGCTTCCCCTAGGTCAGCATCAGCTTTTTGGAGGAAACAACAAAGAGGTAAGCCAAAGGTAAATATTTGATTTATGATTTGGAGAGTTAGTAGAAAATCGGAATCATTTAGGCTTTTTTCGAAACGTATTTGCATCTCCAGAATCTTTTTAGCACGATATTTCTTCTAAACTTTCCATAACGTAACCAAATAATTCCAAAAAATCTTTTACTGCTTTATACTTCAGCGTGTTGCACATAATCGTTTAAGGGTTTTTGCCAGAGATAACAAGGGAGATATAACTACTCATTCATAAAATAGAATATCTATGATGCCAACATCAAATTAGTCGATTTGGTGATCAGGAGAGGAAAGACGTGATGTGTGAGGTAAGGGAGGGGATATACTGCAGGACTGAAGGCCGTACACGTTTGTTAGTCGCAGCGGAGTATAAATAAATTGCATTGGCGTACCCCAGGAACGGGATAAATTAAATTATTTAAAAATATATGTTTTTTTAACCCCGTAAAAATTTTTGTATTTTAATATAGATATATTGAGCAGTAGTACACATATGTTTTCTGCAAAATTCGTTGAGTTTTTAATTCATTAACGATATATAAATTTAGAAGACTTTTAAAGGTATCTTTTTTTACAGATGATAGGAATTTGTATATATTTCTTATATGCACCAGAGTTTAATCGGGCCGTACAAAAGTTATCTAAATAAAAAAATTGAAGCTAATTAAAAAATATACGATAATAAATAAAATAATACTATTAAATTTGCTGTCGCTAATTTATAAAAGTCACTGGTTCTAAATATCCAGGGTTTGTTCTTAGATCAAACAATAATTTTTTTTAGTCCACATGGATATTAGCTTATCTACGTACAGAATACAAAACGAAAAAGTATGCTATTGCATTCATTTAAACGGATATATTTCATATCTGTTCTAGGTAGTTCATATTTTGGTCACCCAATACAATTCTTTTTAAAATGTTAAATAAGTGACAATTGTGTCAAACTAATCGTCAGTATATTCAATTATTGAGATTAAATATACATTAAAATGAGTTATTTTTGTGTCGAATAGATAAATAATAAATATTTTTTTTACATAAAACTAAGAGGCGTCACACTATAAAACTCAAAGAAAATAATAATGAAAATAGTCTTTTAAAATCCATGTTCAAAACTATCTGCCTCAATGTGTAAACTGTTGGTATTTCCAATGAATCAATCAATCCCTTATTTATAAATAAAAAATTTATATCCTATTTCCTGGAATTGTTTTAATCCTATTTTCTATATCAAAACAAAAATAAAATTCTAAACAGGTAGGTAATCAATATGTATTTATGGACCTATGTAAATAATCTTTATAAATCCATAGATTATAGTTTTAAGAGAGTATTTCTTTTAAATTAGGTTTTATCAAAATAGTTCATGAAAATTCTACCTGAATGCAATAGCTAAAAATTACAAGTAAAATATTTATTCCTATTTTATTTATTTATGAAATTGACAGTAATGTTCTGAATTATTTCTAAAAAAAAAAATTGTACCTATTTAAAATTAAGTGCTAAATATTATTTTTGCTGTTTTGATAGAATAATGTTTATCCGCTGAAACAAGGGATTTCAAAGATCTAAAATATACCGGGTGTTCAAATTAAAGTGTTACAGCTAAAGACCGCCTATTATAAAAGAAACGTTTCAGACGAAAGTATTATAGTTTTGTGGGGAAAAAGTTTTGGCTAAAATCGTTTTTTATAGCTAACCATAATATGGTCAACTTTTTTTTCGTCCAGCAAAATTTTCAAGTAGCTGTTACTCAAAAAGTAAAAGTCGAACAAAAAAAATATTTCCATCAAAAGTTTCTTATTTTTTTATGTACTTTAAGAATATGAAAAAAAAAATAATGGGGTTCCAATTTAATAAACAAAGTCCATCTCGATATGGCCAGCTATAAAAAAATGAAATTATCCAAAATGTTTCCCCCAAAAAACTATAAAACTTTTGTCTGAAACTTTTTTCTAAGATACATATTTTCGGCGGTATTTAACTGTAACACTTTAATTTGAACACCCGGTATATTTAGAATTTTTGCTTCCTAATGTGATTTATTTATTTAATTGATCCTAATGTACTGAATTATTAGTAGGTACGAATTTTTGTTTTTTAATTTTGTGATAAAATATTGCATGCTTTCTGCTGTTTTGGTAAAAATTTTATGCGTGGAAACGCGAACCTTTAATCAAAGTCAATTGTAGATTTCTCAAGATTTTTACTTTCCTATCTGTATACAGATATAAGTAAAGTACAGGAATCATGATTTTTTTCGACCTCGAGTTTTCGACGGATTTTTACGTTTTGAGGTTCCCTGAATCCGTTTTGACTATTTTCGCGATGATGTCTGTGTGTGTGTGTGTCTGTGTGTGTGTGTCTGTATAACGCATAACTCATGAACCGATACACAGAAAAACACCAAATTTTAAACTTAAACTTTGTTTCAGCGTCCAATGAGCTCATTAGATTTTGGGCAGAGTCGGAACATCTAGGGGGGTACTTTATGGGTGGTCATTTTTATATTTCATGGAATATATCTGTTATTTACGTTTGGAGAAGAAAATTCTTCAAATAAAAGTTACTTCTAATATAATTATCTATATCTTTTTGTTATATGAAAAATTTTCCTAAAATGGTCCGTATTCGAGAAATTTGACAAAATGTAAAAAAAAAGAATTTTTTATAAAAACTGTTCAAATAAAAGTTGTTTGTAATATAATTCTCTATAATTTTTATTCTATACATAATTTCTTTAAAATGGACCGTATTCGAGATATTTGAGAAAATGTGTAAATTTCGAATTTTGAAGAAAACTCAAAAACGGATAAAGAAAAAAACATTAAATTTTAAACTTAAGGTTTATTTCGGCCTGACGTGAATTAATTAGATTTTAGACATAGTCGGAACATCTGGGGGGTACTTTATGGGAGGCCACTTTTATATTTTATGGAATATATCTGTTATTAATGTGTGGAGAAAAAAATTGTTCAAATAAAAGTTACTTCTAATATTATTATCTATAATTTTTGTTTTATGTAAAAATTTCCTGAAATGGTCCGTATTCGAGAAATTTGACAAAATGTGCAAAATTCTGATTTTTATGAAAGTTTTTGAAATAAAAGTTGTTTGCGATATCGATCTCTATAATTTTTGTTTATACATGATTTTTCTAAAATGGACCGTAATGAAAAAATTGTAGGAAATTTTAATTTTTCAGTATTTTCGTTTTCCATGAATATCTATAGAAAAATGTTTCGAGGTAGATGTATGTGGACAATGTATATATTTAGTTTATCCTCTAAACATTTATAGAGATGCTGCAATAGGTTGTACAAAATAACCGGAAATGCAGAATTTTTACACAAATTCGATTTTTACATAAGATTAACTAGGTACTTTGAGATTTTTAGGAATATTCCCAGTACCAATTTTAAAATTTTGCATCTTCTCCTGCTTTGTTAAGGCTAATTGACAACCATGGTTAATTCAAAACATTAATAATACTAATAATTTAAAAATATATAAGATACTTTTCGTAATTGGTACGTCTATGATAAGTAAATCCTAACCTATAAATACTTACATATGAAACGAAGAATTTGGGTCCAATTTGTCTTGTTTTTTACAAATTTTGCACTGTTTCACCATTTTTAAAGTTTGTATGTTAACAAAATAATGGGAAATCACTTTCACAAGAAAAAACTGAGAAAATCCGATGAACAATAACACTAAACAATCTCTACAACGCCAACTGTCAAAACAAGTTGATGGAATTATGAATGAATATTTTATATTCCGTTGTCTAAGCTCACAATAAACAACGTAATATGCCCCGCCTACAAAATACTAGCTGTTGCCACATCTCGTAAAAAATACTTAATATCCAATATACCACTAACAAGTTTTGGAATTTATTGAAAATAATTACATCTAATTTAGTGAAATTATATCTAATTTAGTTAAATTTGATATAACAAATTATTCAACATTTTTTGGGTTCAGTTGCAGTAAAATAGGTTGAATTATTTTAGCTTTTTTAATATATGTAAATAATTTTGTAAACAAAACGAGAATAATGAAATAGACATATGACAACAGCGGATATTATACCCTAGTGTGTCCCTTAGAATATGTCTTATTCACGACAGCACGATATTTGTAAGTAACTACATCTCCTGTTATCTCTGGTTTTTGCGGAAGGATTATTATCAGACTCATTAATATGTTTCAGAAGAACTATATTTCTCTTTGAAGTATTAAAGAAATCACAAACTTTTTCTATAGTATTAACACAGTTTCTAATTTGCTGAATTTCGCAAGCTTTTGAAATTGCCAAATTCAAAGAGTGGGCAGCACATATGTCGCCTTAGGGTAGGTATGACGAATAACTGCCTGAATGCTATTAAATTGCTTTGATATATTACTTGCCCCATCGTAACCTTGCCAACAAGATTATTGAGATCTAATCCAATTTTTTGTAGACTATTTTTAATTTTTGACAAACTTTCACCGGTTAAACTTTCTGCTGCAACAAACTGTAACAAATCCTCGTGGATTATATCATCATTGACATATTTTGCACATAAAGTTTAGAACGGAAAACGCCCCTGCCTTGTTAATTGTTGATAGCAGTTTATTTAGCATAATAGTATTTACGCTGCTAATATCATTTTGAATTTTCGGGCTCTTTTTCTAGTGTTTCTCTTAACTCAGCGTCCCATTTGGCTCTATATTTTAAAATTGCAAAAAACTTTCTTTTACGGAATTATGATCTATTTTCAGTTTTTCGGAATCTCGAAGTCCTCTGACATTTCCTCCCTACTACATACTAATACAGCTTCTATAATTCGTTTAATTTTAGCTCTATTTTCTGCCTATTTTTCTCTGTTTTCAACTATTAAGTCTTTTACAATCTTCTAAACTCTCTCTTGGATTTTTACTAGATTTTCGTAAGCAGTAATGGATTGTTTATGAAAGTGATTAATTTGGTGTGAATTAAATATCTACAATAATAAATTACAACCCAGCTTACTTTCTTCTATTGCCTTTTTCCAATTATCCATTTTGATTTTTACAAAAGTACCTAAAGTCTAAGTATTAACTCTTCCTGTTGTTGCGAAAAATACACAAAATTTTCAGAATGCTCTCTTTTCCGTGGCTGCGTAGACTACTCAATTAGACTCTGTAAGCCCTTAAGCTGAAACCGAAGTTTTACTTTTTTGGCATTGTACTGATCAAGTAAAGGAAACGTGTATGTATTTATTGAGTTACTTCTCACACCTGCATAATGAATTTGATATATTAATTATAACAAAGCGATTTAGAGGTCTCTTGCTCACTTATTACTTTAATGATGTGTTTGAGTTTGTGGATGTGCTGGGGGGGATATATCCCTATTGTCTTCCCCCCCCCCCCGCCGTGGGTACGCCACTGCCGAGAAGGTTAAATCGAAAATTAGTTTGGAATATTGTATGTCCACACCAAAGATTTAACAAAATACTAATGTTATTAATTTTGATATTGCCAATAGTGTTAATATTGTGTGTAGTTTTTTGTAATATCAGTGATAAAAATAGTAAATGGATCTTAACACGTATTATATGCACTACAAACAAGTATTTTAAAAGATAAAATATATATAATGAAGATGAACAGAGGAAAACAAAGTTGAATTGATGAAAGAACATGGGAAAATGATAAGAATCAAACGGATAAGGATGTACTGGATAAACAAAAATTAAGAAGATTCAGTTATAGATGGAGAACAAGAAAAAGCGGAACAGAAAATATCGTCGACTGATGTCTTATAGTTGTTAATCGAGGGTGAAGAATGGGGAACAAATTGGATAAGAATAGGAAAGAGAACAAGGACAAATTATTGAAGAAGAAAATGGATGAAAATAGTAAGAAATTTAATTAAAATAGGAAAGACTATAATGAAGAATTAATAAAGAAATTGGATGAAAATAAGAAGAAATTTGATAAAAATAGAACAGAAGAAAAAATTAATGAAGAAAATGGATGGATTAGAAAAGAAGATAGGGGGAGAATAGAATAAACAAAGTAAGGATGCAACGGATAACAAACTGGACAATATATCCAAGAATTGAGACAGAATGCCAAAAGTTTAGTTAAGAAAATAAAAGAAATCGTTGAGAAAAACATCGAAGAAGTTGGAAGTGAAAAGTTAGAAGAAATAGTAGAAATTAATAAGAAAAAACTAAAAAAATAGAAAAACAAAGAAGCAAATGAAGTCAGTGAAGAGAGACAGAGTCAAAATACAGGGTGTTTGTTAACTAAGTGCCGATACTTAAGGGTGTGAATCCTTAAGGATTTGAAGAAAAAAGTTAATATCGACATATGTAGTAAATATCTTAATTTTCAAACTGCCGTTTTAAGAAAAAAATAAATTTTTTATCATAATTTCCTTATCACTCCAGAAATTTTTATGAAATCACATACCTTTTAATCGTTAAAGATCATTTTTTAAGGATTTTTTAAGTTTTACCAGTGACGTTCGTACAGGGTTTGAATTGAATATTATTAAAGAAAACAATTTTCTTAAAATTTAAATTGCTTAAAATCCTCATTTGGAGCAAATTTGGTTCATAGACTTGCTTTCGTATGATGCACCGTTTTTGCGTAAAAAAATTAAAAACCATTTTTGTGGATGGCCAAATGTTTTTCTTAAATTCATTTAGACTGCTTTTAATATTTTATGGAAATTTGATAGGTTTCCTAATTGTTTACATTTCTTTTTACAAATACAGTAAAGTTGACACTGATTTTACACTATTAAATTATTATTAGAGTAAGAGGTAAAATCTGATACAAAATGGTGAATTTTACGAACAGGAAATTAGCTGACATCCATTTTACTTATGGGTTTGCAAGGACGTAGATAAGGGGTGTAATGGCGGTAATTACCCCCCTCCCAAGCCATAGTCAACATCAATATATTTTTTAAACGTTGTATCTAACAAAAATAGAGAGATATAATAAATACAATGAAACAAAGAGTTTTTCATAAATTGTCAACTAAAATAATAATATTCCGGCAAATTGAAAATTAAAATTTATATACATGGTCCCATTAGTGCGTAAATGTTCAATATTTCAATTTTTGTTATTAACAAGCAAACACGTTGTAATAAAAATTATATGAATTTGAAAAATACATGTTTCAAAAATATTTTTGGATATACAGGGCATTGCGTTTTTGCCTGACAAATAAAAATGTATGTTTTTGAATAGAACAGCCTATATTTTATTTTATTTTTAAAATGGCATGCTAATACTGTATTTAACTCTAGAATGTTTTTAAAAAATATTAAAGGGTTGCCAAACAATTATTTTTTTTTTAATTAGAGAATGACGCAGATTCCAAATTAAATTATCATAATTTAGGTAGGTTTATATTAATTTCAAAATTGTTTAATGTACATACTTATAAAATACTAAGCTGATGAATAGAGGTGATACAACTGGTTTATTCTCTATTGAGCGTTTTGAAACGTCTTAAATATGGCTAATTTTAAGTTCAATTTACTAAATTTTTTCAAACGCAACACACTGTATATTATCTTGGCATAAAATTCCCCATAAATTTGCCTAAATCCAATATGAGTCAATAACACATATACAGGGTGTCTCATCAGTGCATAATTGACCGATAGCTGTTTTATTATTAGAGATGCCAGGAAATGTTTAATATAAAAGTTGTATGACCATATTTAACAAATAATCTTAAATATACAGGGTGGTCCATAAACGAGGTGCTAATTAAATCTATACTTTTTTTAAAGCAAAACACCCTGCAGGTAATAATAGATATTTGATTGTTTTTACATCGTGAAACAATTTTAATTGACTTTATTCAGTTGCTATGTTGTATATAGGGTGAGGTTACAAATTTCTCAATTTTTTAAATGAAATATCCTGTATTAATTAATTGGTTGTATGACAATAGGGTATTCCATTTAAAAAAATGAGAAAATCGTTACCCCTCATTTTGAAACATCCTATATACAACATAGCAAATAAATGAAGATGTGAAAACAATTAAATATAAAAATGTATAAGTTTGGTCAGCCCCTCGTTTATGGATCATCCTGTTATATTTAAGAACATTAAACATGGTCATACAACTTTTATATTTTTTTTTTTGTAATAAAACAGCTATTGGGACATGTTGGTATCGTTGGATAGGTAAATTTATAAGGAATTTTATGCGAAAATAATATAGTGTGTTGCATTTGACAAAATTGAGTAAATTGAAATTAAAATTAGCCATATTTAAGACATGTTTTAAAACACTCTGTATAAAATAAATCAGTTCTATCACCTTGGAAATGGAATGGTCAACAAAGATCAACCAGAAGTTCCTTTTTGTGACAAATGGCGTGAGAAATATTTATTAATCTTAAGTTTTAAGAAATATAGAGTGTTCAAAAAGTTTTGAATAAAATTGTTTCTTTAGCCCTTCATTCTACGCCAATAGGTTATGGTAATTTATCGAAATAGATTATGTTAACTAATAATAACGATTATCTATCATATACATATCTTTAAGTTAAAGTCTTTACTGTAAGGGAAGATATTTAGAAAATATGTATTCATGAAATTCACTTTATCACCATGTAGAATGAAAAAATAAAAAACTTTATTATAAAACTAACTCGTTTTTTTGGAAATACTTCATACGGCGGGCAAGGAGTAAAGAAGGAACAGAGACGGCGTAAGCATCACAATAATTTAAAAAGGTATCTTAATTAAAGAAAATAAAATTTGAACAAAAAATAAAATACGTACTTCACTTAATTCTTCTGCACTTCCTATTGAAGTGATATATTTAAATTTTAAAATATGTAATGGGGCTTGTTCAAAAATTTTGAAATTTTTTTAATGAATAGTAGAGTTAAAAATAAAACTACATTTTTTTTATTTTTTTTTATCTATTCATTTGCCGGAGTTATGAATTTTTTTTAAATTTATGACGTCACCGGGAATAGACCAATAGGAGCTAGCGCACAACGTTGCCGGCTAGAAGGTTTACGAGAAGTGATGTACGTTCGTTTGTGTACTCCTTCTTACTTTTAGACTTCTAAAACATCGTTAAACAAATATCTTTTAAATATATAATATCAAATGTTTTTTGAAAGTATTATTTCTGTTTAAACTTTTACCATATTTAAAGTTTCATTGTTTTAAAAGTCACTTAATAATTCAGAAAATGGCAAAATGGCAGCACTGTGTATGGCATCTGTCATCATAGTGTCTCGATCAAGAATTTATTTGGAATTTGAGTGTTTAATTTTGTACTTTTTATAAATATTATGACTACGAAAAAGTGTTTTGTTCCAGAATGTGATAATGATTCACATTCATCTTCAAAAATATTTATTAGTGTTCCTAGAAATTTGGAAAGAAGAAAATCAACCTTCTACTAGCGATGTTTCTCGTAAACTTTTTAATAAAAATACACCGGATTATCAAGATGTAGCAGCAATTTCTGCTAATTGTCCCCTTCAGGAAATTGAAAATGAGGCTACTATAAATTCTTAGGTGTATAACCTAAAAACCCTTCTGGAAGAAAATGCAGAATCTCCTGAAAGTTTTAAAGATACCGAATTTATTCATCATTTTGTGAAGAACTAGTGATAAAGAAATAATAGAAAAATGTGGGTATTTAAACAAACTGGTTCCTGGATCCCATATAATGGCAGATAGGGGTTTCAGAATATTTAGCTACTTGAAAACATGGGATGCACTTTAGTAAAGCCACACCTAGTGTATCACAGAATGAAAAAAGTTCTCCAGAAGATGTACAATTAAGTAAAAGAATAGCATCTCTAAGAATACATGTGGAAAGAGTTATAAGAAGGGTTAGTTAATTTAACAAGTTAAAACCACATTCGTGTGTGAATTTTAAGCAAGTACATTTACTTAGTAATATCTGCATAATTGCTTGTTAACTTACAAGAACCTATTTTGTAAGAGTAAATATTAATTTAATAATTTTTTTTTGTTTGTTTTTTTAATTTAATTTACCTAATTATCACATTTCAGGGATTATAATGAGTTTTTAAACAGCCAATGTAATGTTTTATAAAATTTTACTTTTCGAACAAATCAAAGAGGAATGAGTACCTGTATATGCATAGATTTTTTTGGGACTAAAACTACCAAAACAAAGGCACCTATTTACAGCAGTTTAAAATGCAACATTTTGACAAAAACGCCTATGTCACAGTGATAAATATTAAAAACAACCAAGTTCAGTTGAATGTGGTAGCAAAGTCTATATGTTCCAATAAATCGGGTAACTACATGTGGTATCACTGGTGATAAATTTAAAAATATCACAATTCTTGCTACCTTTTTCATAAAACCAGTAAGTGTGCCTTCTTATCAATCCTTTATGAAAATGACAACAGTGATAAATGTGAAAAAAAAATTGAATATTGCTATTCGTTATTATGATAGTAAAACATGTTTGCAGTTCCGTTTATTTTTTATGAAAATCTAAGTAAAAACAACCAATGTCAAAGGGTTATAATTTTTTTTCTGTTGAACCAAATCTATCACAAAATTTAAAAATTGATCATAGGTCAAGCTAAAGTAATACCTTTATTGATAGTAGCTTTAAAAAAGGAGAAAGAATAATATTGACTTAAATTATTATTATTAACATTGGTGATTTTTAATAAAAACTCTTCAATTATTGTTTACAAACAAAAATATAAAAATCTGTGAAAATTTTATTTATTAATCTTTTAATAAAAAATGAGAAAAATGAAGTAAAAAACAATTTATTTACAAATAAAAAATATATATACAAATCCTAAGAATATAAAAGTAGTGATTTATTTTCCTGTAGTTGATGAAGAGGTTTCTTTAACAATCTAGCCAAGTGTACATCAATATTTACGCATTTTGATAAATTAAGAGGTTTTCCAATAACACTGAGTAGATGTTACAGTTGGTTTCTCACTCCCTCTATGAAGCCTCAGCAAAAAAGCTACATGTTTACAACCACCTGAAAAAAATAAAAGGGTTAGATATGCAGTTACAAAATAACTATATAACCAGCTACAACATGCCTTATTTTATGTAACAAGACGAGCAGAGCTTTACTAGCTCTGAACGAATCCAGTAAAGAACCTCGGATTTTCAAAACTTAAAAAAAAACAATCTCACCACATATTCACATTTTTGAAATATTATAGAGCTTTTCGAAAAAAACTGCTATTTTTAAAAATACAATTTTTTGTTTAAACAGCTATGTCTCATTTTAGGCTATTGAGTATTATAAAATAAAAAATTACGGGATGCTTTGTTAGCTTCAAACGAATCCAGCAGAGCACCCCAGTTTTTTTTAAACCACACCACGTTTTTTGGCTCCTACAATATTATAAAATATTCAAATTTTGGCATTTTAAAAAAAATTCGCAATTCCTTGCTGACTTCAAAGTTTTTTTCTGAAAACAAATGTACTTACCACATTTTTAGGATTTTAAAACAGCCTAAACATGTGTCATAAGTAGTTGTTTTTATATATAAAAAAAAAAATTAAAAAACTGAAGTGTCCTGCTGACTTTGTTCCAACAAAGCACCCTGTATTATTTAAAAATAGCAATTTTTTTAGTAAAGTTTTACAATATTTCAAGAGTCTAAAAATATTCTAAAAATGGGGTGTGGTTTTTAGAAAAAAGCTTTAAAAAACCGAATTGCACTGCTGGCTTCTTTCGAAGGTTAGCAAGCACCATGTATTTTTAAAAATATAATATTTCAAGTGCATAAATATATGGTGTTGCTGTTTTTACATAAAAAACTTTATAAAAGGTGCTTTGCTGACTTTGTTCGAAGCTATAGAGCATTTTAAGTTTTGCAAAAAACGAGGAGCATAAAATTTTTGAAAAGGGTATAAAAATAGCCTAAAAATATGGCATATTTTTTAACTCAAAATTTCATAGGTGCTCTGCAGCATTCTTTGGTATCATAATTATTACTAGGTTCGCTAACAAAATCTGTTTCTAGATTATTTTAACACTTGCTGCGATTAAAAAAAATGTTTATATGTCAAAATTAGAAAAAAAATATTTATAGGAATAAAGGGCCTTATACACTGTTTATTATATGTAATATAAAAACAAAAAAGCATAATAAATATTACAAACCTTGACATGCAGCATATCCTAAGCATATTGTGCACTAAAAATTTCATTTTTGTTAATTACAAGGCAACCACATCAGAAGGTTTTTGCCGTACTTTATGTTTAGGTGTAATTTGTCTCCTTCTCTCTTATGGAAAACGAAATTATCCCCATATTCTTGCTTGGCAGATCGAAAAATAAAACCTGAGATAAATATGTTTTACTTGCTCCATATAAACTGTAACTACCTACTATTAAAACAAAGTCTTACCTTTCTGACTTTTGTAAACTGAGTATTGTTAAAAAATGCAGTAATCATCTCGGTAATCATATTTTCGTTTACAATGGGTAAAACACTTGATTCAACTTTTATAAATCCAGCTGATTCATATTAATAATAAAATTAAACCAAAACAAAAAACTAAGGTTAGATGTTACTGATGTTAGTTAGGTGGTGTCAACTTTAATGTCACTTGGATGTGCGTTCACTTCGACATTCTGTGTGTTGGTTTGTTCGTTGGCTTGGTTTTGTATAACAAAAAAAACTTCGACACAAGATGATTGGTCTATTCCCGATGACGTATAATTTCAAATTTTTAATTTCAATTGGGCTTAATTTAAAAACTTTTGGCTTTTTTAACGAACTGACTATTTAGAATAACTTGTATAGCGACTAACTATTACAATATAATTTATAAAACAGCATATCTCACATGTGAACATGGCCCATTTAGAGTTTTATTTAGAATAATTAAATTAAAGTATTTACGTATTTGATTTAAGGCATTCAATTTAAAATATTTACTTCAAAGTGTTTTAATTTAAACCTTTTATTCACAGTGTTTAATTTGAAATATTTAATTTAAAATGATTATTTTGAGTTATTTAATTTAGCATATTTAATTTAAAATATTTTATTTAGGATATTTAAATTATGTTTAAATTATAGTGATTAATTTTAATTTTTGATTTGAAATAAGTATTTAAAATAAAATATTGAATATATTTAAAATGACAATTTTAGATTACTCAATATAAAATAAAATGGACAAAAGAAATGTGTTGACACCAATATAAAAAAAAGTGAAATATATTTAAAAAACCATACACTAGCCATACAGGCTTCTTTGGATCTGATATTTATTTTAGTTCATTTTATATATTATATGTGTATCTGGAAAAGTGTAATTTAATTGAAAATAAATATTAATATTTTTATTATTATTATAATACATTATTATATACCTACGTGGACATCACTGGTGAAAGTAGAAAATTAATTTTTGTCCCAAAAAAGTGTTTCCACGCATGATGGGTGTCTAACAAAATATCAAAGGCAGTTTTTTGGGTATTTTTTATGCGACAACGGTGCGTGCCTCGTACGATAGTTTATGGACCAAATTTTCTCCAAAATAAATGAGGATTTCAAACATATATTTGGTATTTAGAAAAAATAGTGGCATATCAGTTTTTTAATATTCAATTCAAACCCCGTACGAACGTCATTGGTGAATATTAAAAAAAACACTTCTACGTTAAAAAATGCTTTTTATTGATTAAAACGGGTATACAAAATTTCATGAAAATATCTGTAGTGATAAGAAAATTATGATATATGTTGATATTGACCTTTCTTCTTAAAATCACCCAAGTATTCACAACTTCACTGAATTAATAAACACCCTGT
>OV651827.1:7622639-7677293 GCA_927349885.1 Psylliodes chrysocephalus | reverse complement strand
GTTTTTAAGACATAAAATGTTACTTTTATATTTAAAACATTGATCCCTTTTTATTCTATTTTTGTTAGTAAAATTGATAAATAATGGATACTTTTAAATATCTTTACTAATAGCCTTTCCCCTTTACCCTACATCATTTAGAGAAAAATTTTTAAATTTTCTTGCTGTTCCAAATTCTAGGAAAAGAATAGACGAAACAAATGACAACTCTGGAGATGAGAGATTCTTCTTTGCATTATGATTTAATTAAACAATTTTTTCCCTCTACTTTTTCTATGAAAGAAATGCTAGTTAGTATTGCTGTTGATTTATCTTTCTTGTCATGATTAGAATTACTTTATTCTTCAGATTTTGGAAAACAATTTACGAATTCCTAAGACATATACAAAAATTATTTGAATGGTAGAGTTAATGCATATAATTTGAAGCGTAGGACTCTAGGGTTCTAATTAAATCACACAAAACAAACCAAAAACTAAACACAACAAAATACTCCTTAGAGGATTAAACCAACGCAGCTACATAATATGTAAAAAAAGACATAACAAGGGTTAAAGCTCATCTTCAACTTCACTGAACACCCTCTGTCGTCGGAAAAACGTTAAACGTTTGTCTGGTCACACATTTTCTGCTGGAAATACGAAACAAATGAGTAACAAAACACCAGCCACGTGACCGGACAATAGAGCGCCGTTAGTTTTGATAACTATGATAACGATGACTACGCGTGCCGCCTCTTGTAGAGAATAGCATCTCTTGGCGTCACAACGTTACGTTCGAACAAAATAAACGCGATATAATGAAAAGCGGGAGGTCTGAAGATGTCCTCGAGGGTTAATCTGGGCATATTGACACGTACGCGTTACGTGAAATTGCAGATAATTGTGCTTTTATCTACAAATGACTCAGAGAATAGCGTTTAAACTCTTTTGAACATTTTATATTGCACCAATGTCTTTTTTTTAAATTCTAATTACAAGGATTCAAAAAATATAATGGATATATTCTACCGACAGCGCTGTACCCCAGAAAGCTCTTGTTAATTGCTGAATTTTGATACGCCTTCAAATTATATATTTTTTTAAATTTGATCTACCCAGATATTGTCAAATACACAAAATTGTCTTTACTGTTTAAGCATTTATTAAAACTGCCTAGGAACTCACAGGACACAGTAAAACAGAATTAATCATGAATTTTAAAAATGAGAACTGGACAGTTTCGACCTCATTGTTTAGCGAAGTCAAGTTAACTACTGACATTTAAGATAGACTGCAAACTTCGAAGAAATATGAAGTCACCGTTAAACAGTTTTCTTCAACAGTAGAAAAATATTTTTTTATGGATTAAAAATAGCTTATTGAACGTACAAATAAATACCATCTTTTTGGACAACAATAATTATTGTACTAACTTAAAACGTCACTACTTATTTAAAATGATCTAAAAATGACATCGTATATTCAAATGAAATGAATTGAGTAGTAAAAAAGTTTCTTTGAAGTCATGAAAAACAGTTATCTATATTTTTGTTTCAATACAAATGCTTTTTATTGCATCATCTCAAACAACGCACATGTTTGTTGTTGTAAAATTTACAATAAACCAAAAGTCAAAAGCGTAGGATCTTCGGTTTACCAGAAAAAGAAGATATTTGTTATTATTTTTATTACCCAAAATATTTTTTAGAACTATATAAGGTAACGCGGACCAACATTGACATTGGTATAACATTGACACAATTTCTAAATCCAATCGAAAATGTGACTGCATTGGTAGCCAGACCGTTTTCTCCTCCGAGCAATTACTACTAGAGGGAGTCTTCCCCCCTTCCCCGCGCTAAATTTTGTTAGCATCATCTACTCCCCCCGAGGGGGAAAATACCTCTTCGGTAATTGGCTTATTTAATCAGCGTTGCCAAGTTTGACAGCGCCAGAAGTGTTCTGTGAGCGCCAGTTCTGACACATGTCAATTTCTTATTTGTATTTTACAGAAAATATTATTATTTATAACGTTGTAAGGGTTGTAAATGTATATTTAAGATTTATTATCTCTAATAATATGGTGAAAACATGCTTTATGTGTAAAAGGCCTGTTGAAAATGCTTCTTCAAGATAATATCATAAGTAAGTACAGACACAACCTAATTATCAGAGGCGGTGCATTAGGCAATCACCTTTAATTTGCAATTAAACTTTCTTATTTTCTTATCGAAAAATTAAAATTAAGAGCAAGTAAACTCCAGCTAAGTTCGTCTTCATCCGTCTCATAATGATTATAGTAAAGGTTAATTACTTATTATTATTATTATTATTATTATTATTTTAATATCACATCTTTGTAAAGTTTATTGTTATTTTTTTTAGGTTTCCTTTTCTTGATATGAGAAAGAAATACATGGTTCCAAAATATAGGAATTCAACAAGTGACCACCTAAATAACTTTTTATGCTAATGAACATTTTTATTACAGACCTCAGGGAAGGAAAATATTAAAGAAAAATGCAATTTCGACGAAACAAGTATAATAATCAATCCTGTCACTACTTCTACACTATATTCATCTGCTACTAAAATACTAAAACAGTAAGTAGAGAAACTTAAGTTTCTTTCAAAAAGAATGTTTAAGGAAAAAGGCATAGCCATTTTTTTGTTGACACTTTTTTTTAACTAATCTAAAAGACTAATTTTGTGTATTGTTTAAATGTTCATTTTTTGTACTTAATTTGTTTTAGGTTTAAACAAAATGAACTTCTAAGATATGCATGGAATATCCCAAAAGAGCTAAGGAAGGTTTTAAAATTCTTAAGAAAACTACCCAAGTAACAATTTGATATTTTATAAAAGCTGAAAAAATGTTTACAGAACAAAATTTATAAAATAGAATATTAGCTAAGAACATTTCCGGAACATTCTTTCAACAGTAATAAACACAAAATGGGCGCAGTATTACAGAACTATTTGGTTCTTTTGTAAATTCTATAAGATTTGTTGAATGCAGTTACCGAACAGTTACTACACATTTACACAGACTTTAAACAAATGTTTTTTTAAACTTTTATAACTGTTTTATAAATTTTTAATTTTGAGGTTAGGTTGCATATCAAAATCAGTAACATTTTAGTTTTTTAAATGTGTCTGGTGAAAACAAATTAATTCTATATTTGTCATAAAAGTAAATTCAAGGCGATATTAGTAAAATGGCAGTATTTACTTAAGAGATATCTATAACGCGGTTTAAACATAATGTATGACCTACAATAAAGTCGTTTTTGGATGCGCAGCAAGAATTACTGTTAATTATATAGCACATACAATACTAAATTTTTAAGCGCCTCGAGTTTGATTCATATTTCTAATACTTTTTCAGTGTGAAACAAAAATTAAATTTATGCAATTTGATTTTTTTTTGTAATAAGATTATGCTAATATTACTAATGATTAAAATCTTTAATTAACATTGGTTTTGTCTTAAATACTAGTAAAACCGACAGTAGATTTAGCTTTAAAACTGTCTTAGGTTTTTGTTAAATATGGCGGCTATTCAGAGGTATTAGAAAGTTATTTTAAGACTGAATCATAATTATAAAATATTATTGTAGTAAAAACAGCTGTAATACAATAATTAAGTTGTATTACTTATTTCTACAAAACAACTTCATCATGGTTTGTTGTATAATTGTTTCATATTTCTGCACTATATGACAAAATATAACATAACCTTACTAAATCGTTTCCGATTTGTTTCTACAGCTTTATAGAGCAAGCATAATTTTTAATATTACGATAATAAGCAAGTTTAACATGGACATCGCCAAAAATATGGCCTTCTTTTAGTATTGGAACATGATTATTCAGAACATACCTAATTATTATCTGGCTGAATGATAGTTTTTTTTTTGAGTGTCTAGACAAACCATCAAAATGTTTTACTAATATTTTTTACTGTTCTCTGAAAAGCAGGTACCACTTATTTTTTACATTTCTTCACTATTTAAATTTGACATTTTCAGACTATACACTCACATACAATTGGTATGGAAAGTAGTTGAACAAACATAAAATACAAAAATAATATGGCGTAGGTACTACCAAATGTAGTTGCTTTATTTTTTTATAAATATTTTTAAAGGGATAATACTATTCTTAACTAAAATAATTGTTATACAGTTTTTTGATTTGTAATAGTATATTTCGACAATATATTACAGTTATTTTAGAGTTTTCATCAGAAGCAAATTGCTATTGATGCGGAATTATCTCACACTAATATTTATATAACTATTTTTTAAAGCGTTATTATGAGGTTAAGAAACAGTTATATTTGTATGACCAAAAAGTTCTAAAGGTAATCCAGAACAATAATATAGAATAACTATAAAGCAATTTTATTTTATAAGCTGAAATATTGTATAGAACAGTTGTATAAATGTTTATGTAACAATTTCGTAGTTATCGTGAAAACAATTTTATAATTTTGCTGTAAGAATATTGTAAAAACTAATTTATATAACTATTTAGTTTCAGAGAACAAAATAGTGATTTCTGCAACTGTAGTACAATAAATTAGCATTCCAGAAACAGCAATATAATATCAATAAAATATAATAGTCTTGTAAACTAAAAATTATAAAGCTACTTTGTTAGTTGGGTATTCAGAGCCAAAAACATAAAATAGTCTTCCTGTCCAAAATATAAATAGGTATAAATATTTAGATATTATGAGTGATTTTTTATTCTATAAATAGAACATAATTTGCTTCTAAATCACTACCTAATGAACTATAATATATAGTACAAAACTAAACAAGAATATCACATTATTCATGTTTTTTTTTAATTTCCTTAAAAAACGTCCCAAAAAAATGTGAATATTTAATATTGGAGTTAATATCGTTATGCTAAAACAATACTAGAACAACTTAAATAATGGGGATTTTGACTATTTTGAGTTATGCAGATCATTATGATCTAAAAAATGTTTGTCTGGTGCTATAGTCAGGTATAAATACATTCATTTATTTAAACACAGTTGCAATATACATTTTATTTAGTTTTTAAGTTAAAACCTATTAGGACATCCTAAAATTACTTTTTTCGTTTGATGTGAGATTAATTATTCTACATTTTTGTTGGTGAAATAGGATATATTAAAATGTCTTACTGTTTTCTCTGATTATCTAAAAAGTTAGAACAATATACAAAGACTGTTATAACAAAAAAGAGATATACCTTGTAGCATTTATATTTTCACAAGAATATTTTATTTAAATCTACAAAGAATGTATTTACATGTACTAACCTTTTCATTACTATTAATATAAAACAATTAGCTTGAGTCGTAACTACTAAAGTATTTCACTTCTGTGGAATGTTTCTCAAAGACAATTTCATGTATTTGATTTGATAACTATTATATACTAAAAATTGTTCAATAGTATTTAGATTAAGCTCTGAAACATAAATCACAATAAAATAACTTTGTTTAATCACTTTACAATACATTACCATCTATAATTGTTTTGTTGTGCATATAATTCAATTCTGGTAGCATTCTTTTTATAATATCTAATTATTGTTTATATTGTTTGATTCGAATAGTTAGGTTATGTCACTTCTTCAGTTCTTCTTTTTGTTAGTTTGATAAATTGCACTACTTCGTGAATGCATGTCATTTGTTACTGAGTGGCCTTAGTTAGAACTGTTATTGCGTACATTCGTTCGTTTGTATACAAATTTTTATTTTAACCAATCAAAAGCTATTATTTCAAATTTTGTTTAAATTCATTTCAAAATTCAAAATAACGCAGATAATTTTTTGTGCCTTTCTGGAACTTTGAATAGCCATTTTGCAAGTTCGTTCCTTTCTGTTTGAAAAGCCGCAAGAGTCACATCATTTCGTGTGAAGGCTAGTGTTAGTTTTGTCATCCCTTAATAGGTGAGTTTTTATTCAATAATTTTCTCAGGTTCTTTCACGAATCTCCTTCTTACGTTTCTGGATAGATATTATTTCCGTATTTCTTTTATCAGGGACCTACACTGGGACATAGTCCGGTAGAAAGCACGCCTTCCATGTTTTTTTGTACTACATCGCTTGATGGTTTCTGAAGTACTCATTTATATGGAGATATCCATAATCAATACCTTGAATATCGTCCTTTTTATTGCATCAATTTATATTGGAATAGCTGTAATAGCCGCATTTGGTTTCGTCTTCACGATGTATGAGTTACCACATTTCAAAGTCCAGCTGAGTATTTTTCGAGACGTAGTTTGCTACTTACAACTACATTCAGCTGTACCTTTCATCCAAGACCAGATTCAACTGTACCTTTCCTTTGGACAATCCGCCACAAATGGAGTCAACCTATTTGTTACCAGTAACCGGCCCGAGATCTGTTACCGAAAGATCTAAGTCCAGTGAGCGAACCACGAGTTCACCAAACCAGGTTTTATTTAGTAATACATTTTTTTATTTAACTATTTAATTTAAATATAACACAACTGATGATTATAATTTGGTATATAATTTGGAACATAAAGTTATTTAATTTATATTAAAGGTTGTAAACCGAACATAGCTATGAAAGGTATTGTGGTATTAATATTTATTTAATATTATATATTTTTTCTAATTAACTATAATAATTAAAAATCACTATTTTTAATTATTTTGTCGTATTAATATTTGTTCAATATTATACATATTTTTCTAATTAACTATAATAATTAAAAGTCACTATTTTTAATTATTTTGTCGTATTAATATTTGTTCAATATTATACATATTTTCTAATTAACTATAATAATTTAAAAATCACAATTTTAAACATTAACTTCATTTATTGAGAATGTTAAGTTGATAAACATAGATAATATGTTTGAAAGGTCATCATTTACATATAGATAAACCAGTAACTCTATTTTAAATATAATTTGTAAATAAATTGAGAGTGACATAATAAGTTGTTTCGTTTCCTTTTTTTTTGGTACATAAATTTTCCCTTTTCAGAAAAGTTCATAATCATTGTTTATTTAAAAGTTTATTTGAATATTGGTTAATATCAAACAATATCAATATCATTGTAAGTAACTTTAAATTTTGCAACTTGGGAAAGTTTTAGTCGTATAGTTTGATATTGACATTTATTGTATTAAAGTTGCATGGCGCTCGACATTATTACTTTACTCAAACACATTGATTTAATTCCGAATTCACCCTAGCTCTCCAGACTGAAAAGCTGCCGTTCGCAGTGTGTTGCACTTAAAATTTATAATATTCAAATTTCTATTTTTTTATTTTTTTAAAAAATCAGACATCTCAGAAAAAGTGCGGCACAACCTTTACTTAAACACACAATTAGTCAGTTCAATTGTACAATAATTTAAAGCAGAAATCCAGAAAACTTTAAAAATGTGTTTTTACTTTAACAAGGACATAATTATTAAAAAAACTTGGCACATTAACATTGACGATAGTTTTTTATAATATATATTATACAAATCACAACGAACTACACAAAATGACATTATTAATAATTTAGCAATCAAAAAGTTAAGTACAATGATGACATTAAAAGTTGAGTTTCTCGAAATACATTTATAAATTGTCTCAGTAACTACCTAGTATTTTCTAGCACAATGATATTATATGAATGTGCATTGTGTGATATCTTATATTTTAGGAAAAAAATTATATATGTTTTTGCAGGTTTCTGTTAACAGCGATTCCAAGAACTTTTGAAAATATTATTAAAACGGCCTTTGCAAATATAATTCTCAATTAAGAGCTTTTGATCTAACATTATTAAATTTTTATTCTCCATAAGGTTATAGCTTCCTAAGAAGAAAGTTTAACAAGACTTACCAGACTTAAAATATCAAAATTTTACCAACCAATTGATGGTTCTACTGGTTTCCATAGGAAAATTCTCCTCGAAACTACTAAAAGAAAAGTGGCAGAGGCAACCGAAGAAGGCAAAAAAGTCTTTTGCAAAACAAAAACTAGAAATTTGTTTAAGAATCTAATTATTGTTTGAAGTTTTACCATTAATAATTTTTGATAACGATTTAAGATTATGAAGTCTTATTATAAATTTTACTCTTTGATAACCTA
Source organism: Psylliodes chrysocephalus (assembly GCA_927349885.1). Taxonomy (NCBI): domain Eukaryota; kingdom Metazoa; phylum Arthropoda; class Insecta; order Coleoptera; family Chrysomelidae; genus Psylliodes; species Psylliodes chrysocephalus. The sequence goes on along the minus strand of OV651827.1, from coordinate 7,669,178 downwards.
TGTTTAAATTTTAATTAGGACCAAAATAAATTATAATTTTCATTTCAACTACAAAAACCCTCATAATATTAAAAAGGGGAAAAACGTTAGATTAGTTATGTTCTAAACTCTAAACATTTATCTACTTAAAATGTATTACTTTTAGAAGGTATGTTATTAACTTTCTATTTGTACTTGTATTAATTTGTTTCATTTTATTATCTGTTGTATTTTCAAATTGATTTTGATATTAATCTTATCTATTTATATATTTTTTATACTCACATATATGTTTTTTTCATTGAAAAAAACGTTTATTAGCTTATTAAATATAATGAATTCATGTTGTTTTATTATATGCTTGTATGAATGATTACTTTTATTTCCTTTCAAAAATGAATTTCGAAGATAAAGCCGAAACGGTGAGTGAGAATAAAAAAACTAGACGAAAGTGACGATATTTACTGTAGCTTCCATCTATACGCTCCTTTTTTAGCCATCTACACCTGAGCCAGCAAGATTCGTCTTCCCTCCATCCTTACATTCTCCAGATTTACAGAGAAAACGTCGTTATCTTTAACATATACCACTGCATTATCAGCTTTATTTGTTATCCCGAGCAATATAAATGCATTCGTAATTAATTGCTCATTCTCACCTCTTCTCTTGTAGATTCCGTACTCAGTTTTCTTATTTTCACAGATTTAATTCTATAATGCTGTAACGCTACAATATGGATCCATTTTTGTGGTTTATACTATTTAATGTTATTCGTAAGTGACCAACCTATTATATTAATTAAAAATTATTGTATTACAGGCCTGAAGATGTTCCTGTAAGGCCGAAACTAGTCGCTCCTGTATTTATAATAAACTTGATTTTAAGGTTTTATTCTTCAATTGAAAAAATTAGACCTTTACAGTGATTTTGTTTCTTTTTCTGCATTAGACACATATAAGACGGTATTCATTTTAAAAATAGTAAAATTAGCAAATTTTTTAGTTTTTACTTTCCTATCTGTATACAGATATAAGGAAAGTATAGGAATCATGATTTTTTTCGACCTCGAGTTTCGACGGATTTTTACGTTTTGAGGTCCCCTGAATCCGTTTTGACTATTTTCGCGATGATGTCTGTGTGTGTGTGTGTGTGTGTCTGTGTCTGTGTGTGTGTCTGTGTGTGTGTGTCTGTATAACGCATAACTCATGAACCGATACACGGTAAAACACCAAATTTCAAACTTAAGCTTTATTCCAGCGTCTTATGAGCTGATTAGATTTTGGGCAGAGTCGGAACATCTGGGGGGGTACTTTATGGGTGGTCATTTTTATATTTTATGAAATATATCTGTTATTTACGTTTGGGGAAGAAAATTTTTTAAATAAAAGTTACTTCTTATTTTATTATCTATAATTTTTGTTATTTACAAAATTTTTCTAAAATGGTCCGTATTCGAGAAATTTGACAAAATGTAAAAAAATATTTTTTTTATAAAAATTGTTCAAACAAAAGTTGTTTGTAATATAATTCTCTATAATTTTTGTCCCATAGATAATTTCTCTAAAATGGACCGTATTCGAGATATTTGAGAAAATGTGTAAATTTCGAAATTTGAAGAAAACTCAAAAACGGATAAAGAAAAAATCAATAAATTTTAAACTTAAGTTTTATTTCGGCCTGACGTGAAATGATTAGATTTTGGACAAAGTCGGAACATCTGGGGGGGTACTTTATGGGAGGCCGTTTATATATTTTATGGAATATATCTGTTATTTATGTTTGGAGAAGAAAATTGTTCAAATAAAAGTTACTTCTAATATTATTATCTATAATTTTTGCCTTATGTAAAAATTTCCTGAAATGGTCCGTATTCGAGAAATTTGACAAAATGTGCAAAATTCTGATTTTTATGAAAATTGTTGAAATAAAAGTTGTTTGCGATATCGATCTCTATAATATTGGTTCATACATGATTTTTTTTTAAATGGACCGTAATGGAAAAATTGTAGGAAAAGTGCTAAATTTAAATTTTTCAGTATTTTCATTTTCAATGAATATCTATAGAAAAATGTTTCGCGGTGGATGTATGTGGACAATGTATATATTTAGTTTATCCTCTAAACATTTATAGAGATGCTGCAATAGGTTGTACACAATAAACAGAAAAAGCCTGTAATAACTAGATAGGAAAGTCATGTGTTGGACACATCAGATTTTTTTTTTTTTACAATTAAAACGTTTGGACAAGGTGTGTTTTTATAGATAAATGATACGCCACTGAACAAGAAGGATGTTTACCTTCCCCCTTGTTCCCGCTTCCTCACTTCCTCTACAGATGTTGCTAACACAACAATCGCCTACAAACTCGTTTTCACGCTCCCTCTATTAGTAATTGCTCGGAGGTTTTCTCCTTATGGTGTTCTATTACCATCCGACGGCTTTGTATAAAAGTAATGCGCATGCTCCGCAGTCAACCTGTGGATTCATAACGGCTGCTTTTAACAGCTGATGTTCAACGTGCTCCCAATATTTGCATAGAAAACTTTGTGAATTTTGAGTCAACAGGCCCGAAGTTTTGGTGTTAAAGGTAATTTAAGTTCTAATTTTAATATAACAAATCAGTTTTTTTATCCGTTAGTGATTTTGTAAAACTAAATATTAAGTTTATAAAAATTAATTTAAGGTTATGTTTGACAGTGTCAATGTTAGGCCCTAGTCCAATATTGACACGGTCAATGTAATCCTTAAGCCAACATTGACTCTCAAAATTTTTAGATGGCACGCACAAAGAAACCCAGACGGCCTAATATTCGAAAGTACACGTCCATATGATCCCGAGGCTATGCAAAAAGCTCTACAAGCAGTTAAAAAAGGTGACAGTTTTAAGACAACCGCTCAACGTTATGGCATAAACCGGACAACTTTATTGAACAATTTTAAGGGATTTATGTGTAAAGCTGTTGGACATCCTACAGTTTTAACCTATGAAGAAGAGGAAATGTTGGTGCATACGTTAGTTAAGCTTGGCGAATGGGGCTATGGATTCGACCGACTACAACTCCAAAGGTGTGTGCAAGGCTATGTGCAAAAACTTGATCGACCAAATTCGTTCCGCAATGGAATACCAGGTATTGATTGGTGCATGATGTTCGAAAAAGATGGTCTAAAGAAATAAGTAGACGAGTGGCTCAAAAATATTCCCAAGAATAGAGCTGTAGCGGGGTCACGGGAGGTAATGGAAGATTGTTATAATAAATTGGAAGCTGTCTATTCGCGTTTCGGTTTGGATTAAAAGCCACAGAAACATCTTTAACTGAGATGAGATTGGTTTTCAAACCGATGCAGGTGTTCCAGAAAGTTTTGTGCAAATGGGGGTAGCCGTGAAATCCAAACAAATTAGTTAGATAGCGTCACAAAGCTACGTACACGGTTCTTATGTATTGCAATGCTGTTGGAGACTTCTTACCAATGTTTATCAACTACAAAGGACTTCACCTCTTTTCCACTTGGTGCGTGGGCGGGCCGGAGAATTGTCGTATATAATTGTTCACCGTCTGGTTGGATGAGTTCCTTCAGTTTTTTGATTGGTTTACTAACTGTTTTATTCCTTCATCTTCAGATTTAGAGGGCACTAAACTTCTTATTTTGGATGGGCATAACTCACATTTGTCTTTGGACAGACGCAAAACATATATCGAAATATTTTGTTTACCAGCTCACACGACCCATTTAGTTCAGCCTCTGGATGTTGGCGTTTACCAAATTGGTTAAAGTGTCTTGGAGAAAAATACTTCGAGATTTTATCAAGAATCGGGATATAAAAATGTCGATAAAATTTAATTCCCTTCTTTAATGAAAAAATTGGCCAACACACAAGTAATGCGGTAGGTGGCTTTGACGGGTCGGGACATTTACCCTTTGTCTTTAGAGAAAATGACAAAAAATCTCAGATGGCAGATATTGTTAACGGTGAGGATTCTGCTCAGATGCCATCCACATCTTCTGGGGACTCGGGCGAAAATGGCCAGTTGCCGTCGACATCTACAACATAAGGAATAAAATCGCAGAAGACCGATACCCTGTCCTACTACACCAGAAGATATTAAAATAAGTTTAGCAAATTCAATTTATCAGTCCTAAGGACTGAAAACACAAAAAACTCGTCCGTTATAAAGAAAAACAGAGTAAACAAAAATTTGCTGAAAGCCTAACAGACAAAGATGTTTTGAAGAGACTCCGTGAAAAGGAAGAAGAAAAGCAATCGAAAAAAAAAGCAAAACCAAAAGCAACCATTGGCAAAACAGAAGAAAGGAAAGGCACAAATATCAGGTTCCAGTTTTCAGAAGTGAGATGTTTTATGATGATAACAGTGGACAATGAGCCGGAAGAGTTTGAAGATTTGATCACTGCAGAAAATGAAGCAGTAGAGAATGAGACAATTGAAGAAGAAGAAGAAGAAGAAGAAGAAGAAGAAGAAGAAGAAGAAGAAGAAGAAGAAGAAGAAGAAGAAGAAGAAGAAGAAGAAGAAGAAGGAAGAAGAAAGAAGAAGAAGAAGAGAAGAAGAAGAAGAAGAAGAAGAAGAAGAAGAAGAAGAAGAAGAAGAAGAAGAAGAAGAAGAAGAAAGAAGAAGAAGAAGAAGAAGAAGAAGAAGAAGAAGAAGAAGAGAAGAAGAAAGAAGAAGAAGAAGAAGAAGAAGAAGAAGAAGAAGAAGAAGAAGAAGAAGAAGAAGAAGAAGAGAAGAAGAAGAAGAAGAAGAAGAAGAAGAAGAAGAAGAAGAAGAGAAGAAGAAGAAGAAGAAGAAGAAGAAGAAGAAGAAGAAGAAGAAGAAGAAGAAGAAGAAGAAGAAGAAGAAGAAGAAGAAAATGGAGTAAACGAAGCTAAAACAAACAACAGTCAAAAAAGTACCCATGCCAACATTCAGAACGTTAAAACTTGGGAATTGGGTAGTCGTTAAATATCCTGGGAAAAAATATATCATTCATTACATAGGAAAGGTTGTAGAAGTAAAGGATGGCAGTATTAACGGTTAACTTTTTACGTAAAAAGGGATTGTATTTTGTATATCCTGATGTTGAGGACATAGAGCCGGTATTATTAAATGCAGTAGGTGGCAATTATTCACGAAACCGACGATAAATTTTTTTTAAAGTGCCCTACATTAGTGGAGTAACCAAAATTTATTAGTTTAGTATCATTACCTTGCCAAAGACACGTACCAATATTTAGTTTTGTATGTTTTTAAGATGTTAATTCCTAGCTTAAGTTCCAGTTTTTGATAATGAGGTTTCACATTATATTATTCTTTTGTTATTCAGAATAAAAATATGATTTCATTAAAAACACATAGTTTTCCGACTTATTTTTGCAGAAAAATAAGGTAAAATTGTTCGTTTCTACCTAAAACGGAAAACAAAAAAAAACAGAAAAAAAACAAAAAAAAAAAAACAGAAAAGAAAAAAAAAAAACAAAAAAAAGGAAAAAAAAATCAAACAAAAAAAAGGAAAAAAAAAATCAAACAAAAAAAAAAGGAAAAAAATCAAACAAAAAAAAGGGAATTTAAAAAATATGATTTAAAAAAAAATGGAAAAAATATAATTTACTTATATTACAAATTTTAGTTAGTAGGAATTACACAAAAATAAAACATTGTAAATCAAAATAAGGACTAAAAACGATTAAAGATAGGCGATGGATGTAAAATCCGCAGTCATAGAACCCCAAACAAGCAAGCAAGTACCTAAAACGGCCATAAAAACAGATTTATGTGTGTCAATGTTGCTTAACGATTTCTTAACATTGACTTGGGCTTTAATTTATATGGGATGTCAATGTTATACTATCCATAGGGTAACATTGACACCGGAAAAAATTAATAAAATTTTTTTTTCGAATAAAGTACAAATTAGAACATTACATACATTATTGCTTAGTATTACTACATAGTATGCCTGTCTCAGAAAAATTATTAGAGAAAAAAAAATTGAGATCTAATAAAAAATAAATTATGAAGTTATGTCAATGTTTGCCCCATTTACTTAGTAGCTTTGTAACTGAGTCATAAAATAAATATTTAGTAAAATAAACTATAACAAAAAGAAACTATTTATATAAATATACAGTTCATCAAATTTCTAGAGGTGATCGACGCCCAGACAGAGAACGCGCTACGTGTGACTAAGATAGCTATTGTACAGTCTGCTAAACAAGTTATTTTAATAGTTTTTAATATTTTTAGGTAATTAAAATTTTAAAAGTGTGGAATAGTTTAGGGATTAAATTGGTCTGATTGGACTTTCTTAGAACGTTTTTTAAAAGCAGCTAAAGATAGTATGTAGAATTGAAAATATTTATTATGCATAAAAGGTGTTTTGGAATTCCTTCAACACTTTTGAAATGAGTCAGAAAATATAAATTTTATAGGATAGCGGAAAAATACCTATAATTTTTTTGTAGGCCTTTGTAAATTTGTATATTTTATTTCTACCTATCCAATACGAAACTCGAACAAAAATCTATACTTACTACCAAAATGTGAAAAAACCATGGGTCAACGCAGTCCCATGTAATATAAGCACAAAATTACTTAATTGCCTACCTAAACACATAAGAAACTCAGCTTCGTACTATATTTACAAGAAAAATGTGAAATATTGGATACAAAGTACAGGTGCAACATTTTTTCAAAATATAATGAATCCATGATGTTCATATATAAAACTTAGGTATATGTAGTTATTCCTAAAATTATTATTAATTAATTAATTAATCTCGATTGTGTACAAAATATTTTAACAGTTTTAACAGATTTTAACCATTGTTTTGTTTAAGATTGTGTGGAAAATAAATATAATATAAAAAAAATATAACAGACTGCAAATTTTTATCTAGCCAGTTTTAATTAATTTTATTTTTTTATTATCTTTATGTATCATTGTAGTTATAGTTATTACATTAGTATTATTATTGTTATTATATTATTATTAATTATTATTATGCTTCCCGCACACAGACACAATCGTGTCTCAGCGGATGTATGAATGTTTATTTATTATTTTTTTAAACTTCTGTATCTACTAAAATGTATTTTTTTCTTTAAATGAATAAACATTATTATTATTATTATATTATTATTATTATTAAGGAAAATGGTACCTATTATTAATAACGGTTGTTTCTGAAACATTACTAAAATTTTCGAAATTTTGTTTTTCTACAAAATAATAAACTATACTATTAAGAAAAAAATTTATTTCTCTTATAATTTTATAAAAAATAACAGGGGAATATTTACATTTCTTGATCTATTAAACAAAACGATAAATTATCTCGACGAATGACACCATGTTCTAGTACGGAAGCTAACTTTACATTTTGTTGGTAGTTTCATGGGTTTCATATCAATTTTTTGTAATTGTAGTTTACACGTACATATACCTCTTAACACTTGTTTGCTTTATTAAAAAAGTGTGTTGTTGTGATTTATGTCGAAATAAGTCAAAAACAACTTGAAACCCCATATAAAAATCAAAAAGGAGAAACGGAAAAAAATTGAGCCTGTAAATAAACACAACTCAGAAACAAAAATAGCTATCTAATAATAAAAAAATAAAATTGATTCTTGTGCAGCTTCATCTATATCATTAACTGTTTTTGGTTTTTAATGGTTTTTTCTTGGTGATGAAAATTCCGATATCTCACGGTTATCGATTCTTTTTTTCTCTCCAGAAATGCGGACGACAGTGTTTTTAGATACTCCTGTGGCTGCAGAAACACGATCATTTACATTTTTAAATGGTATTGAAGGTGAATTAAAGTTTCCTTCTCTTCTCATAAACTCTATAACATTGGCTATTATTTCGCGAGATTGACTGTTAATCACGCGGCCTCTTAATTTGCTATTAAACTCCATACTTAGGTTCTATTAAACTGTAATGAGCAAAAAAACACAAACGAAAATAAAAGGAAATGTTTTAGCGAAATTTACATCTGACATTTACGTCTGAATGAAATAGTGAAATACTTGATGCGCAGAGTGTACTTTCATTGCGTAAATCCGTCGGGATGCCTGTCAGTAGTGCTTTCTCTGTCTAGCCGTCGAAAGCCTCTAGAAATTTGATGAACTGTACGTTACTTCGGTGTCAGAAGTGAGATATTGGGTTGTGCGAATAAAATTAAGCAATTGTTTTTGCTCAAAAAAAATATTTTTGAACCTTCTTAGTTCTCGTAGAATCTTTATCAAATAATTAGCATTCCTCAATTTTAGCTAAACATTTTATTTATTGGAAAGTAAGAACGATTTATTACCAATTTTTAAGTAAGAACAAATGCTTAATTTTTATTTACACATCCCCAGTGTAAATAAATAGGTGAAAATGTCTAAAAAACTGACAGCCAGTTTGCAAGTCCGATAGCTAAAGAAAACTAACTGAGATTAAAACTGGGAACGGTGCTTCTCCAACTGACAGTCTTTCGCTTCACAGCTGATCACAGGTGAATTTTAAATCAATGAGATTAATTTGGTAGTATGTTTTCAAAAATTATTTACAAATAAAGCAAAAAAAATTGAGGGTTTGTTTTCTGGTGGCTGAGGATTTTTGTTTTTCCATTGTAAACCAATTTCCCAATGGCGATTTTTATAAAGGTTTTGCAGGTATTTTCCATAATCAAAAAACTTTTTTGTCATCATCGGACAATATCTTTTTTTTTTTTCATTAGTAATGACTAAATAATCAATAATTTTACTTTGTCGTATTAGGTCTTCTTGTTCTTTGCTTTTGTTTTCATTTTTATTATAACAGTGCATAGAAAATTTAGGCCCGATTCTGTTTGATTTGGGATAGGTTACCATTAATTACCCATCCTAATTTGGTTTTGAAGACAACTGGGGAATTTGGTGGACCTTCAATTACCTCTCTAGCAATGGTTAAATCGATATGATCTTGCTCGATTAGTAATAATGGTTTGGCTTGCCGCATATCAGCAATGGAAACTTGTGAAAGATAAGGCTATTTTGTTGAAATATTTTCAAGGTTTACACACTAAGTGGGTAGATTTAAATTTGATACAGTACGGACATTAGAAAGTGTATAAATGCTGTCATTAAGTTTTTCCTGAATTTTATCATTTCTTCTTCTTGAAAGTGTTAGCTGCAAAAGGTTTCGCCTTAATGCGGCTATCGTGGGTTCTACCTTCTATCTCAGGGAAGAAAAGGCTTGGTAAATAAATATTAAATAATAAAATAATATTTCTTGATTGATTATGTTTATTCTTTTAGCAATCAATCGTTCAATAGATATGTACAGAGTAAATCAAAGTGATAATTATAATCATCTATCTCCTGTTATAGCAACAATATTATACAAATTATAAGAGATAAAAAGGGAGATAGATAAAACTACCGCTAGTGTCGACACTTTTGGCTCACAGCTAAATTTGATTGAATCCAGGGGCTTCATGCACTTATGGGTAAGTTTAATTATATTTAACTTAGTTAAACAACTATAATAAGTATCTATATATTTCGTTCTATTGTAGGTAGTGACGTTGTTTGGCCATAGACTAAATGGAATAATCCTACCTTACTAGTCCTGGGTACCTGGTAAGCTATAGCTTCTACGTACGGCCTCCTAGTGCTCCACATGCAAGTTATGGGGCCAATGATGAGTAAGCTAGCAGGTGTGTCAGATATGCAGTTGCAGATAAGCTGATATCATGCAGTGTGGATTCGTGTACCACTCCGGATGGTGTTGGTGATGTGTGCGTTTGATGTGTGTGTGGTAAAAGCAGTGGTGCTAAGAAGCAGATCTCAAAGCGAAAGTGAAGTGTAAGCAAAGAGCAAGTGAAGTGAAAGCAAGTGTGTAAGTATCTTACTTACTGGCCTAAAATAATTACAATAAAAGTAAGCCTCAAGTTAAGCTTGATACATGAGCGCATGCAATAAAAGTTCGATAATAAAGGTTATACCCTACCTGAAGGTGTGGGGCGGCCACGTGGATATTGTGATTTTTAAGTGTTGTTTTTATTGAAAATAGATCCAAAAAAATAGATGTGTAATTTTATATCTTTCAATAAAATGTCTTGATTCCAATAAAACAATACAAACGTTTTTATGACTATCAAAATCCTCAAACTTGAGTAAGGACGCCGTCCTAGTTAAGAGTCACAAAACAAAATGGAAGATCTTTTCAAATATCCAGAAAAATACCTTGTCAGGATCAAAGTTCAAAATTAATTAAAATGTTGTTCTTTTATTGCAAACACTCTAATAAAATATATGTTTCCTACTTTATTAACTAAGCTAATAAAGGATAGATTCATGGTCAAGGTCATAGTACCATTAGTACCACAAAACATAATATTGTTCTTTTGTTTCATATATTCTAATAAATTGTATTTTCCTGTATTATGATATTAATTAATAAAGGACAGACACATGGTCAAGGCCATGGTACTATTTATTAGCAGATTCTAATTATTTTGGTAAACCTGAGGTGTCATTTAAAATTATTAACCTAATTCTTAAATGTCAAATATAAATAAACAATTCCCAATTAAGGGGTTAATTTTTATAGAAACATAGAGATTATTAATATGAATTATGAATAGGGTGAATAATTATTTATAAAAAGCTGCACTTTAAGAATTCTTAGAAAAATTAACAGAAAGCTGGATATAATTAAAAAGGTAAGCAAAATTCATAGCAAATTAAGAATAATATAGAATTTTAAGTATTTCTATTGAATTGATCACTAAAATATATGAGTGTGCCAAAAAGCCGTAACAAAAGGTTGTTTGTAAATGATGTTGAATTTGTCCAAAACATTGTCAAAAGATCGATGTTACCTTCTACTCCCACTTCTTCAGCAAGACTACTATCCATGAGCGTGATCGTGCTTCCTTTATTAAAAAGAACAAAAGTTTTAATGGATTTTTTATTTCCTATTTCCGACTCTATTTGAACAAAATGTTTATTCATAATGACTGATAAATGGTAGGGTTTATTTTCATTACTTAATTTTAACTGTTCTGGCTGAACATCATGGTGCTATGAATTATATAATTGGTATTGGTATACTATATCCTGATTTCTGCAAGAACTGGTATGTAATGAACGATTATGGTACTTTTTGCAATCTGATATCCCACAATTTCTCTTTTTAGTGCAATCGTATAAAATATGAGAAGCGGCAAGGCATGAGAAGCAGATTTTTTGTTCCTTTACCCACTCCCATCTTTTGTCTTTATTAAGAGCTAGGAAGCTTTTACATTTATAAATTCTATAACTAGACTTTATACAATATACACACTGCTGTTTATTTGAATCTTCCAATTCAATAAAAACTGTATTTCTGAGTTTTCGGTCTTGATATTTTTCTTGTATGAAGTTTGAAGATGAAGGTTTGCATAATAAGCCAGCTGCTAACGATTCTTCATATTTTCATTAGAAAAAGTCAGATCAGAGAATCGTGCTGGTTATTCCATTGATCTTCGCCTCCCTATCCTTCGATTTGAAAATACCCGATTAAGGTACTGCCGGTCTATAATTTGTTAATGGAGCGGTGCTTCTTCTTGTTGAAACTATATCATATTTCCTGAAATATGTGGATTTGCTGGATCGAGATATAAGTCCGTTAAAGTTGGCACGACATTATTTTGGAGCAGTTCTAAATAATTATTGCCATTCAAGTTGCCATTAATGAAAAAGGAATCTATGATATGATCTCCAACAATTCCTGGCCAAACATTAACCTTTTCAGGGTATTGCGTATGTTCTTCTTTCATCCAGTGATGATTTTCCCTAGACCAATAGCGGCGATTAGCATAACCAACCATCTGTAGAATTGTTATTTTGTGCATTTCTGTTAGATGAACCATTTTTCTGATATGCAGTTAAGGAAATTCAATTGGATATAACACTGACAACTACTGTCATGCAGTCAAAAAACAATTTGCTAAGGTCGTGCGTTTTAAACAAAGTAAACAAAACTATTTAAATATTGTTTTTTATTTCATATCAGTAAAAAGGAACGATGAAATAATTTTTGCTTACTTTTTTTTATCAAGACCTAAATGGGAAATAAGTATTGAGTGTGTTGTAGCGAATTTTTGTAATCAAACAATTTTGTTTTGTTAATGTTAATCTTTGCAATAAATCGAAAACATTTATTATTTCCGAAACAGTTAGGTATAGGACATAGTACATAAAATATATCTAGAATTCAAAAATTTAAAATATACAGGGTGTTGTATTTAAAATAAGAAATTTGGTACTGGCCACTGTTACATAACACACCCTGTATAAAAAGTTTTTATTTAAAAAAATATGAAACTAAAAATACCTATCGATATGTCCGAGCGTTTTTCAGAACACGCCCACATTTATTTATTACCGAATGTATTTCGTTTGGCTATTCCACACATTATAGTGGGTCGTAGAAAAAATATACTATTCAACTAAAGTGACTTATTCTTATCGCACTCGAAGAATTAGGCACTTTGCCAACGGCGTCGTACTCAAACTTCGTCTTTGTGAGATAGGACCACCATATCCACTCTTGTTGCACAAACTACTATTTCCCTAAGAGTAATGTATAAGTACAGCTTTAAATAATTGGTATTTGTAAATCTTATTTTCTACTTAAACATAATATGGAATTAATTTTTTTTCCACCTAGGCGATTTCCTATTTTCTAAGGAAACAACGTTAAGCACTTCTTAAAGGTGAATCCTTTTTAGTTTATTTTAAAACTTTATAATTTCAAGGTGTAGTATTTTTATTATTACATCTTGACACCCTACGCTAATCCTTTAAGCACCCTGTAAATACAAACCCAAAAAAAACTTCAGTCAATTATAAATTCTGTTAAAGTCCAAAATGCAATCCTCTTAAAACTTAAGACTACACTTTTCAGTAGTAAAATAAAGAGATCGGTATTTGTAATAATTAAAAGCATTGACAAAAATAAATTACCTACAGAACGAACGTAACCAAAGGCTAGTAAGCTGCTTATCTTAATACTTATTTATCCTTTTTTATCCTGGCAGAACGGGTGGACTTCAGGGCCGGTTTATTCGTTTTTACCAATTTGGAAACACGATTGGGTATCAAAACATTTATTTTGAATGATTTTGAAATTTTCTAGTTATTCACAGATCTTTTAAACTCAAAAAAAAATAAAATATATCTTCCAGAAATTTTTTATATTTATTTTTGTAAAATTAACAGTTATGTAAAGACAACAGTAAATAACATTTAAGCAATAACATAATGTATTTAATATACATGAAAAATGAAAGCATTTGCATATATACAGGGTGTACCAGGCTCAACAGGATGGATTCTAGTGGGTAAACTACAAACGATTTTAAAAATGTCTTCGGCACAAATATACAACTCAACGGCGGCTACAAATTAAAATCAGTTTCATATATACATACCTATGTTTGAAACCAAATTACCAATATTAAGTTATATTTTTTAAATGGGACGCCCTATATTATATGTATCATTTCAAATTAAAATTATCTTGAAATAGCTGTCTTTTCTGAAATACATCTCCATTTAAAAACAGATTTGAAAAAAAAACACAATTAGTTTTTGGCTGAACAGACCGAGGTGTTACGCGCACCCTGTATATCCAACAAAAGTTTCATATTCATATAAAACAGGAAAGATTTAAGAAAAGTTGTAGTTACGTTACCATAATCATATAACTATTTTAGCACTAAAGTCAATTTAAAATCAAATAAAAGTTATATTATTTATCAAAATATTTTTGTTATAGTAACATCAAATTTATTGACAGTAACCTCAGCTACTAGAAAATGGTTACTTTAAATAAACGTCTACAAGAAGTCAACTAATAATAAAATGTATTTGACAGATCATATAGTATAAATAATTACTAAAACTGAACAAATAGCAAAGAGTTTATGTTCATAATTTTCAAAAAATTTAAATAAAATTTTAGTTATGTTAATATTTCATAAAAATTCAATATCTATAGAGCCGGTCCTGGTATTTCGAAAGGTGCATACGGTTGACATGTAATCTGTTTACGCCCTTGTGTGATGGAATTTGGACAACTGCATAAAGCTGTTTTGGTTAATTCAAACTCGATGGCTACACCATTCAATTTCTAAGCTCTTTAACTAACTTCTTTAAAAGATACTCAGATGGGTTATATTTGAAAATAAATGTAATTTGGAATTAGTTTTTAAAAGTATAAAAGAAATATTTGGAATGAAATGGAAAAATGGGATTTGGTTTGCAATAGCAAATCGATGTTTTCTGAACACTTCTGAAAATAATATGAGAACAATTTTTGTTAGAAATATTTGCAGGTTTTTATTATAGTCCAAGAGTACATGACATAATAATAATAATAATTTGGACCTCGATGCTTTAATTTTTGACAGATTACCAAACTACTGACTCTGGAATATTTATACACTATTATTAAATTTAAAGCCTTCTTAAAACTCTTTTACTTTTTTGTCGCAAACTCCGACTATTAGTAGGTAGCTACAATTGTTCTTATTTTTTTTCTCTTTGGATAGATTTTAACCTTTAAAGTCAGCACAACAATTAATTGTAAAATAACCTATGCATACCTTATTTATAATTTTGGACAAATGAGCAAATTATCGGCAAATTATCAGCAAATTATCAGCAAATTATCAGCAAATTATCTGCAAATTATCGGCAAATTATCGGCAAATTATAAGAAAATTATTAGCAAGTTATGAGCAAATTATGAACAAATTATGAACAAATTATGAGCAAATTATAAACAAATTATGAACAAATTATGAGCAAATTATGAACAAATTATGAACAAATTATGAACAAATTATGAACAAATTATGAACAAATTATGAACAAATTATGAACAAATTATGATTAATTTATGAGTAAATTATGAGTAAATTATGTACAAAATATAAGCAAATTTTGAAAAAATTTTAACTTCGTAAATTATGGGCAAATCATGAACAAATTATAAGCAAATTATGAGCTAATTATGTGCAGATTATAAAAAACTATATAAAAATTATCAGCAAATTATAATTAAATTAGGCATGTATGGGCATATGATGTACACATTATTTGAATACTATGTGCATATTACGTGCAAATGATGTGAAAATAATGTGCAAAGGATATGCAAATGATGTGCAAATGATTTTCAAATGATTTGCAAATTATTTGCAAATGATTTGCAAATGATTTTCAAACGATTTGCAATTTATTTAAAATTTATGGGAAAATTATGGGCAAATGATAGTAAAATAATGGGCAAATTACATTTAAATTCTTACCATGCTTTTCCTCTTTGGATAGATTTTTAACCTATAAAGTTAGCACAATTAATTGTAAAACAACCTATGGGGAACCTATCTATAATTTTGACCAATGAGCAAATTATGATCAAATAATTAGCAAATTATGAACAAATTATGAGCAAATTATCAGAAAATAATATGAGCAAATTATAAGAAACTTATAAGTAAATTATGAGCAAATTATAAGTAAATTATGAGCAAATTATAAGCTAATTATAAGAAAATAATGAGCAAATATTGATAAATTTATGAGCAAATTAGGTACAAATTATGAACAAGTTATAAGAAAATTATTAGAAAATTATAACTTCCTAAATTTTGAGTAAATTTAATTCATCAGCTAATTATAAACAAATGATGTGCTAAAAATAAATATATTATAAGCAAAATATGAGAAAATTATGTATTTTAGTTAAAAGTATATTAATTTATATTATGACAAAATCTAATTTTGCACTTTTCTTTAAATTTCTCCTTTACGGTCCATTTTAGAAAAATCATATATTATGACACAAACAACTTTATTACGAGTAATATAACATTCTTCTATAATCATAAATAACAGAAATATACCTTAGAGTATAAAAATAACACTCTGGTAAGTTTTATTAAACACTTATGATATTTACCAGCAAACATTCTACAAGTATACAATATAGTTGCTTTTTATAAAAAATAATGATGGTTAAGAGTGAAAGTGGAAGAGCCTTTTCCATATTGAAAGTTAATGTTTCTACATTGTCACTGTTAGCAGTAATTGTGATTATTAAACTGCTTTCTCAGAAACTACAAGTTGGTTTTATTCATCGTTTCTAGCATTTTTTTGCCATCTGGTAGTAATCACACTTGTTCCGGTTATCAATTTAAGCAGTAGAATCCACGATAGCTACTTGAAAAGTCTACACAAAAAAATTTATATTTTTATATATTATTCTAGTCGGTTCTAGAATCAATATAGTATGTGGTGTAACCTAACTGGATACAATACAAACATTGGATATTCAATATGGACCAAACTTATTTTCACATAAAATGTTAGTTGGTCCCATAATGCAGAATAGGGTTCAATTTACCTATTTTTTTTAACTATTTAAAGAAATTTAAGAAAAACTTTATAATTAAACTAAAAACGGACCACCCTGTATATGTACGTTGATTTTCGCCTATTGAATCCACAGAAATCATCTAATTTACATTAATATTACGGAAATAACCGTAATAGTAAATAACTTAAAGTGTTTTAAATTATCCTGAATAAACGAACATTTATGAATGGACTCGTAAAAACTACAGTCTGAACTTTCAACTCTTTAATGAGATAATGGCCGTCTGATCTCGATTGAGGCACGCCAGCCAGCATTAAGCAGATGCAAGATTAGATACGCGTAGTAAAACATCGGCTGATTCCATTCATAAAATCGACAAGCTGTGGCTGGAACGCCAGGGCTACGTCAAGTCGACATTGACATTTGACACTTTTTAATTGTCGCTCGCCTTATTACGTTCTATAGCGGATGTGAATCATGTAAACAATCTGTCAAAGTGTATTTTAAAATGAATGGATTATTAGAAGCACGAGTCAGGAGTTAATTTTGGGAATCATGAAATCATTTCGTTCATACTAACGAATTAATTAATTAATTAAATTTTGGGGTAATTAATTTAGGTTCGAATTGCTTTAAAACTACTACGATTATGAGTCGAATAATAGAAAAATATACAGATTGTTTTATAATGAAGTATACATACATTAACTGTAGGTGTGAAATACATGATTCGAAATCATCCAGTATTAAAGAGATCATATCTCACTACCAAGATAATAGAAATAATATAGAAGACCAATATAAACATAACATTTAAGCAGAAATTGAAACCTACTGTGTATAAAAACGCGTCTCTGCGCCTGACATCGCAAAATAGTGTGTCTAGAAGCGCGCAATATGCATGACTTGTCCCTGTAGTGTTGCCAAATATATTAAACATACCTAACAGAAAAGAATTTTAAATTAATTAATTTTTAAATTATATAATTTAAACAGTTTATATCTACGAAATATCGCCACAAAATAACTTATAAACATTTAAATAATCAACTAATAATATTTATGTGTAATTACATTCCCAAAAATATATACAAATACCGTATTAATGTCACTAATACCGTATTTTTAATGTTCAATAAGCGATTCACCTACAAATTCAATATTGACCTGGCAATAGCACTAAAATTCGGTGTTTCAAGGCTATATGACGCTGCCCTTACAGGACCGTTTGTAGTTTATTATTTATGCCGCGTTTGAGAATCCACATCGGATGCATTTGAGATGTAGTAAGTAGTAAATCTTTGATCACGTGATTCAGTATACGTAAATGTAATGGGACAGATGTGTCCGATAAAAAACGCTCGAGATGTAAAAAATGCATCCGATGTGGATTCTCAAACGCGGCATTAATTACACGATGAAAGTGGCATTTTATTTTTAGTTTTGTGTAGTGTTTAGTCAAATCCTAGGTACAATAAAAGACATTTTTACATCGGCTAATGAAAATGTAATCAATGTATTAGGCAGCTGTTATATTTATTACAAGATTTATGTCTGCAAATCTAAACCTACCTAAGAATTATAATTATGTAAATAGAGAGCTGTATATTTATATACAGGCTGCCCAGCGACGGGGAGACATTATCGATATCGGTTTTAAAGCATTTTAAAACATAAACCCGATCTCAACAATCTGTCACTCGATATTTTAATCGGTACTTCCTCTTCGCTTTTTGGCTGGCACAACAATTATTTACATTTCTTCATTCCTTACCGCGTTCGAACCAGTAAGGTTTAAAGAAATTTAAAAAAAAACCTACTTTAAAAATAAAGATGTTAATGATTTTCTTATGGATCCCATCTTCAGATCTTGACTTAATGTATATAAAACTGTTTCCTTTTCTAACAAAAAGAATCCTAGAAATCGGGCAACGTGGTAAAGAATTATCTCTCAACATACATAAAAAAATATTTCAACGAATTGAGAATATCCTACCATTTTGAAGTATGTTAAAAAAAATTGTTAATAAAGTGAGAAGTAGAGCATGAACATATATTATAAAGTATATAAAATGATAGATAAATCCAGTTTAGAAGGTATTATAAATAAACTGTGGAAATATCGAGAATCTCGATTTTGAATCGGAAAAATATTCTACGCAATTTAGTATGAAAGCTGATCAAAATGAAACACATGAACGACAAACTGTTATTGACAACTTTCTTCAAACGTTTTCTAGTTTTCCGAAAACTAACTAGATAGTTCGAAAATCCTTCGTTAAAACGCCTCTTGTTCCGAAAAAGGTACACGCCTGTCAACATTCATCGTTCATTAAAAAAGTGGTAGATACAAAAAGCTTCGTATTCTAAGGCCAAAATATATTTAGAAATCGAAATAGTCATATAAACAAAAAAATCATATGAGTGAGATAACTACCAAATTAATGATTTATAAGTTTATTCCTATTATTTATAAAATAGGTTTGCAATGTGCTGGTGTGTAATGTTATCATCGACTAAAAACTTTAAATCTTTGTATTAAATTGATCGAAGACAAACTATAAATTGGTTTAGGCTATATAGAATGTTTCTAGTAAGCAGCAAATAATTTTTATTATGGAACCGAAAGACCCTTTTAAAAGGGTTCAAAATTAAAATAAAATATGTACCAAGTAAATGTAGTAGTATTTTTTAATTTTTTAAATTATATTGAAAATGGTAACATGAAAGGTTTTCTGTCTAACGACTCATAGTCTCGGCTGACACAATGTAAAAAAATATCGAACATAATATTCCTGGGCCCTATTTTGCACTCCCCAGATTAAATTTAGTTGTAGCAAATGATATTATCAAATAAGATGTCAAATCACAAGCAAAATCTCGTGACTACAGTACTAATGATTGCCTGTTTGGAAAAGTATCTTTGTTTGTAAATATTTATCCGCCCATTATGTATATACGTTTAGTTACCGACCCTAGTAGATAGGCAATTTGTTATTGTTTTAAGTTTTACCATAGGGAGAGAGAAAATCAATATTAGGATAAATGGTCCAGCTCCTTTCTAGTTACGTAGGTACCTAAAAAGTATTTTAGTTTTTGGTTAAGTAATTAATTATTGTAACAGTGATTTTCTTGTGATAGTACCTAATTTAGATTGTAGATTAAAGTTTTTGTATATAATTTCGCTGTTTAATAATAAACGTAGTCAAAACCGGAGCACGTGGTTTTTCTGGAAAGTATTTTTAAAATCACAAGCAAAATCTCATGACTACTGTACTAATGATTGCCGAAAATTAACTAATTCATATTTTATGCCATATCTTGCTTAATAAGGACTGTCAGAACCATATTTACCTTAACTTGAAATTTTTTTAATCGTTTTTTGTATAGAATCATCTCTAAAAATGTATGATTGAAATATCATGTGAACAAATATGTTCGATCAATAAAAAACTTGCACCGGTCCTGTTCGCGCCAGCACCGTTATACGCATGAGCTCCGACACACTATTTTCTCCTTATGGTTTCATTTTTGATATATGGAATCGGCTTTCTATACTATTTCTATGACCAAGATATAGGGTGTTATGAATTTCAATAGAATTTGTTTTTAGCCAAAAGTCAACAAACACCAAGTAAACAAATTTCATTTTTGCAAATAGATTTTACTCGATATACAAAAAATATTAATATCGAAAATTTATTTATATCCAGTTCTTCCAGTTCTGACTTAACAAAAAAAAATAACATTTTTTGGACATCAAAAACAAAATTTTGCATACTGATTATGTATTTCAAAAGAAAAATTTATTTAGGTAAATATTTATTGTATTTACTGATAATGTTTGTTTTCTGATAATGCTATGAGGCAGCATTATCGGGAAACCTTATCAGGAAACGTTATCAGGAAACGTTATCAGGAAACGTTATCAGGAAACGCTATCAAAAAACATTATAAGAAAATATTATCCGGAACCGTTATAAGGAAACGTTATCAAAAAACAATATCAGGAAATGTTATCAGAAAATATTATTAGGAAATATTATCAGAAAACACTTTTAGGAAATGTTATCAGAAAATATTATTAGGAAATATTATCAGAAAACACTTTCAGGAAACGTTATCAGGAAACCTTATCAGGAAACACTATCAAAAAACATTATTAAGAAAATATTATCCGGAACCGTTATCAAGAAATGTTATCAGAAAACACTCTCAGGAAATGTTATCACGAAATATTATTAGGAAACATTATCAGGAAACACGATCAGGAAACGTTATCAGGAATCATTATCAGGAAACTTTATCAGGAAACATTATTAAGGAAAGTTATCAGGAAACACTATCAGGAAATATTATCAAGAAATATTATTAGGAAACACTATTAGGAAAAACATTTATGAAGAATAACATTTTTTCGAAAAGGTGAAAATAAAAAAAAATCTGCTCTTTTTTAGTCTATGTGTGTCTATTTCTATTTCTGATTTTATTATGTTTTATTTGTACAAGGATAATATCCTGAGTGTAGAACAATTTTATATGAAGAATTGTTTTATTTTGTAGGTTTACTCTGATGAATTTGAATTTACAGAAATATGCCCTATTTATAAATGCTAGAGTTACTATTAAACAGTGTCAGACTAATGTTGCGGTGAAGATTTAACTTATCTACAAAAAAATGGAAGCTTTACTTACATTACAGTTTTTTTAAAGACGATATAAAAAATTAATATTTCACTGGCCTAAATTAATTTAAAAAATTAAATAGTTGTGCCTATGTTAGGTATTTATCTATACCATAAAGACTAAATCAAATTTTTACCGATATGTGATAACTTGGAGGCAGTGTAGCCAACTGTACAGTAATTACCGTAAGTATACGGTAATATATGCCAAAATACGGTATACGGTAATGTGTTTATTTCCGTACCCAAATGTACGGTAATTAATCGATTACCATAAAATATACTATAAATGGAGTATTTAATATATTTAAGTAAGTCCAAATTGTTCAAAATTAAAAAGTACGCCAATGCAAATCTATATTATGCTTGGATTATAAACTAAACATTGTTAAAATATAAATTCATAATTTTAATCAAAGCTGTGTTATTTTTGCTCCTACAAAAGCAATCTTGTCAAAAACGACTGAAGCCGTAATGTGACCATTATCAGAAATCAGTGAATCTGAAAACTTTTTTTATAGATAATTATAGAATAATTTCTTATTTTGTTTTTGTAGTCTATTAGGGATAAAAGAAGTACCTAAACTTTTGTTTTAATATTATTTGTAATATTACTGGATCTATATATTAACTGCAGTTTACAAGCCACCTCCAATCAATCAGGATGAGTTTATTGAGCTTTTAGGAAATTACCTAGAAAAAACTTCAAAACAAGCAAAAATTGATGATCATATAATAATAGGAGATATAAATATAAATATAAGAAATATAAATGATTCAGTTTCTAGTTATTTAGACGTTTTAGCAGAATATAATTTTATCTCACTCATTAACAAATATACAAGAATTCAAGGTAATTCTAAGAGTTGTATAGATCATATATTTTATTGTACAAAAGAGACATATATTGAAAACTGTACTGCATTAACATTTGAAACAAGAATTACCGATCATAAAGCTACAATAGCCTTTCTCCCGTTAAAAGCAAAATATGGTGAAATCAATAAAAAAAATAAAATAAAACAAATAAACTATAAAAATTTAAAACATGAATTTAAAAAATGTAACTGGGCGTCCTACCTCAATATTTTGGATACAGACGAAAAACTATTATATCTAACAAATAGTATAAATAATTTAATAACTAAAAATACTTATACAGTCAGAAAAAAAGATAATATAATACAAAGAAAAGAATGGATAACTAGTGGTATATTACATTCAATTAAACACAGAAATAAGCTCCATAAAGAACATAGAAATAACCCAGATAATATTTTTAAAAAAGATGTATATACAATATATAGAAAAAATTTGGACAAATTAATAAAAAAAGCAAAAAGAGACTATTATAGAAAACAAATTATAAAAAATAAAAATTATTCCAAAAATTTATGGAAAGTTATAAATGACATAACTGGGAAAAAACGAGCTAATGCATGCATAAATGAAATACTTACAGAAACTGGAGAAATAACAAATAACCACAGAAAAATATCCAATCTCTTTAATTCTTTTTTCACAGACATTGGAGAAAAATTAGCACTCCAAATCACACAACCAAACACTCCTTATCCAAAAAGGTATTATGCCCAAAATTCTCTATTCTTGGAACCTGTCTCTGAAGAAGAAATAAAGATAATTGTACACTCTTTAAAAAACAAAAAAACTCCAGGGATAGATGGTATCCAAGCTGAAATAATTAAATATTTGGTAGACGATATTGCGCCACTTCTTGTAGATCTAATAAATACAATTTTTAATTCAGGTAAGTGCCCAAGCGGATTTAAAAAAACAGTTACTCTGCCTATTCACAAAAAGGGCAAAAAAGAAGTACTAAATAATTATCGGCCTATCTCACTCATTACAACATTTACAAAATTTTTTGAGAAAACGCTAAAAATCGAATAACAAAATGTTTAAAAAAATACAACATCATGTCTAAATGCCACTTCGGATTTCAGGAGGGTTTAAGCACAACTGATGCCATCACCACCTTAATTGATAAAATAAATAAGGCAATGGATAATACTAAACCGTCACTCTGCGTTTTTTTGGATCTTACTAAGGCCTTTGATACTGTGAGCCATCCACAATTGCTCCAATCTATCGAAGATACTGGGATACGTGGAGGCTCTCTAGACCTTATAAAAAACTACTTAACAAACAGAGAGCAGGTGGTAAAAATTAATGAACATTTTAGTGATACAAAAATAGTAAAATTCGGTGTACCACAAGGTACTGTACTTGGTCCACTTTTATTCTCAATATACTTAAACAATCTCTTTAAAATAAATACAGTAGGGAAAATTGTGAGCTTTGCAGACGATACAGCTGTATTCTATGAGGCAAACAGCTGGACAGAATTGAAAGAAATAGCAGAAAATGATATAAAAAATATAATTAACTGGTTTAAACATAAACTGCTTACAATAAATTATGAAAAAACTTATTTTGTTCCGTTTTGTAGTTACAAAAATTCACTTCCAACTTATAACGCATTACAAATAAACAATGTAACAAACAGTGAAGACATAAAAAAAGGGAACAAATAAAATATCTTGGAGTGAGTATTGACTGTCACTTAAGATGGGATATCCATATAAATAATACGGTAAATACTCTGAGAGCATTTTTATATAAATTCAAATATTTGAAAAAATTTATAGATAGTACCCACTTGCGCATAATTTATTTTAGTTTAGTAGAATCCCGAATAAGATATGGTATAACATCGTGGGGTGCAGCAGATATGACCTATCTAAAAAAACTGGAAATAATACAAAAAAAAATAATTAAAGTTATTTACAATAAAAAAAATACTTACCGATCAAATCCATTGTTCCAAGAAACACAATTACTGGATGTTAGACAAATTTTTATTTTTAATATCTTATTATATACAAAAAAAATATAAATGTTTTAAAAGAGATACAACATAAATACATAACAAGAGCAAAAATTCAAAATAATGTACAAATTCATTTATCAAACAAATCTATTGGCCAGAAATCATTAAATTACCTTTGTAGTAAAGTTTTCAATTCACTACCTGATATATACAAAATTTATTTACGGACTATCAACTCAATACATTTGCTTAAAAAAAATTTCAAAAATTATTTAATAACATCAGATAGAGAACTTTTGCATATGCTAATCGAACATAAATAATAAAAAACTGAATCACTTGTATTTCCATGTGTATATATCTTTTATGTATTAAAATTTTCCCATATATATAATATTACTACTGTTTTGTGTTCCCTTTAATTTTAAATGTGTGTTAAATTAAACTAATTTTTATTATGTACTCAATTAATTTTTATCATAAAATTTTATTATATACTTATATATAGTATATCGAGATGCGTAGCGAGTAGGTTGTTTGTTGTCTGCTCAATCAAAAACCGGTTATTTATCACAAATGTACTGAGAAATTTGCAAATAGTTGTAGTACTACGATAAATTAAGTGAATGAAATATTTATAGAAAATTAAATCTAAAAACAAATTGTTCGGTGTTGTGCAAAATTGAAGAAATGGGGCTTACGAAACGTGATTTAGACGAAATAGCGACCATTTTTGAAGCGAAAACCAAAAACTTTTTAAATGATGAGACCTATATAAACAAATTAATGGAAAAAATAGGGAAGATTTTTGCAGATAAGTACGAAAAAATTATTTCTGACCTAACTAATGATGTAAAAATTTTAAAGACGGAAAATAGCTCACTGAATATGGAAATAGAGGAGTTAAAACAAAATCAGAGAAATAAAAATTTAAGATTTTTTGGTATACAGGAAAATAGTAGCGAAAATGTTCAGAACTTAATGATGGATTTATTTAATAACAAAATGAAAATAAAAAATATTCATATAAATGATATCAAAAAGTGTTATCGAGTTCCGAATAAAAACGTCGATCCAACCAAACCAAGGCCAGCTGCTGTTTTAGTAAGACTTTCTTGCTCTCTTCGTGAAAAAGTGCTGAAGAATAAAAAAATGCTTAAATCAACCGGCATTTATGTACAAGAGGATCTAATACCATCCAGGGTGTTACTTTTTAAAGCTGCATTATCCAAATTTACAAAAAATAATGTATGGTGTCGTAATGGCTGCATATTTTTAAAACAAGACAATAGTGTCCATAAGCTGAAAGATGTTGAAGAACTTGAAGCTTTTAGTGATTATAATTAGGTACCTACTTTAATAATTATTCAAATTTTTCTTCTTGGTCTTTTATTTATTTTTTTTTATTTCATAAGGGCCCTTTGGGTATTTAAAATCACTTGTTAATAATATAAGGTTTGTTGGTACTCCAAATTTTTTTTTCCATATATTTTTTGCTATAATTATTTAAATTGGTGCAATTTACTTTTTTTTGCTATAATTATTTAAATAGTGTATTTTACTAAGAATAATCTTTACTCTATAGCTAAATGATTTGTTTAAATATATTTCGTTATTTCGTTTTTATACGAATGCATAAAAAAAATTTTTTTTATTATTATTTCAATTTAGAAAATGATATGTTTTATTTCCCTTCGTTTTGTCTTTGAAAGACATGTATTCAGAATCATCTTCTATATAATTAATAATTTGTGTTTGTACATATATATATATATATATATATATATATATATTTTGTTTTGTTTTTATATTTTTGCTATGATAGTAATAATTAAAATTTAAATTGATGAATTCATTAATAATATTGCTATTCCAAGGTATTATTTAAAAATATTTGGTTTTATACACAATTTGGTTTTTTTTTTCTCAAATTTTTCTCTGTAATTATACTTTTATATAAGTAATACAACTGTTAATTTTATAAAAACGGGTTTTTTGTATTGTATTTAAAACTTTTTGATATACACTAGGTGCCAATATGATGAGAAACAATGCTTTTTCTCCCATCACAATACATTCTCAAATTTTTATTTATTCCTTTTTCTATTTTAAAATCCGTTTTTCTTTGAGCGGAGCATCAAAATACTATTGCGTAGCAGTCTCCGAGTGGACTAAATTTTTATCGAAATCCTTTATTTCCCTTCCTTTCTTGTTCTGTCTCCTTTTCTCCTTCTCTCTTAGCTAAACCACTTCCAAAACAGTAATCTCGCTATTCTAATAAATTGATAAGTACTAATTTATTTATTTTTTCTGATGTTTAATGTAGCCCATGTAAATGTTAGATCGCTAGTACCACATTTTATTGATTTTCATAATTATGTTGTTGATACGAACTGTGACATTGTTGGGGTCACCGAAACCTGGCTAAACCCAGAAATAGACAGTAATTTGGTACATTTAAATGGTTATAAATTTATTAGACAAGATAGACTCACCAGAGGCGGAGGTGTTGGTATGTATATAAGGGAGCAACTAAGATGTAATTTAATTATTTCGGAATGTAATGATGTTATGGAATATTTATGGATTAAGGTTTGTGTGGCGGATTTAATAATAGCAGTAGGTACTGTATATAGGCAACCAAGAGGTAATAATTTATTGTTTTTGGATCAAGTTGAAACTTTGTTTTCCAATATTTTTTCAAATTTTGATTATAATATATGTGTAGGAGATTTTAATATAGACATGTTGGATATTGATGATTCTATTACAATTCGTTTTAACAAGATACTTGAAACATTTGATCTATTACAAATAATTAAAGAACCAACAAGGGCTAACTCTTTGTTAGACTTATTTATTACTAATATTAATATCAATTTATGTGCAGAATTTGTTAATCATAATCTAGTTGCGGATCATTCAGCAATAAACTGCAAATTTAAAAATTTTCACAATGTACCTCAAAACGACTTTAAAGTAGAATATAGGTCACTTACAAAGATTAATCATGCACATTTTTAAAATCATTTGGCATCTATGCCCTGGTACAATATTTATTTTACTGAAAACATTGACAAAAAAGTAGAGTTTTTAAATAACTACATAATTACAGTTTTAGATATACATGCTCCAAAAAAACCAAAAACTAGAAAACTAATTAAACATTCTCCTTGGATTACTGAAAATATTATTTATATGCAAAGGCTTAGAGATAAAGCCTTGCAAAAATTTCGCAGAACACAACTTCCAACGCATTGGGATTACTATAAACAATTAAGAAACTACACAACAACAGCTATAAAAGCAGAAAAAAGGGCTTACTTAAATTTTAAATTTCAATCTTGTAATATTAAGGAAAAATGGTCAGAATTAAAAAAACTCAATATATCGAGACAAAAAAAAATTGACCTACCTCCAAACCTAAAAGATGTTAATGCCATTAACAAATTTTTTACTTCAAACATTAATAACTCTGCTATACAAATAGATTTACAACATTTTTACCTTAACAATTTTAAAGAAAATATTACTGAAGATTTTTATTTTAATGATGTTTCCGAAGATGTTGTCAATAATATTATTTACAATATCAAATCTAAAGCTTACGGAATGGATGATATTAATATTATCATTTTACACTTCTGTTGTCCATTTCTATTACCCATTATTACACACATTATTAATGAATGCTTAAAAAATAGTTATTTTCCTGAATCATGGAAATTCGCTAAAGTTTTGCCCTTACCAAAAGTAACTTTACCTGAAGAATACAGTGATTTAAGATCAATTAGTATTTTACCAGTTTTTTCCAAAATATTAGAGAGAGTAATGGAAATTGCATTTTTTTATATCATATTGGCATTGGTGGAAGACCAGGGGTAGATAATATCCGCACCTGAACCAATTTGGGCCAATTGTCTACTGACTTTTTTTTATATATATATTTTTAATTGTATAAACTGTACTATATGTACTTTATATGTGGGCAATAAATGTGTAATTATTATTATTATTATTATATTCATATTACTTACTATCTATTTTATTTGTATAATGTTTATATGTTTTAATTGTTTAAATAAGCCGAATTTGTAAAAAGTATCCCATGCGCAACCTCTTAGAGGTCATCAATGGGTGTCTTTCTTACTTTATTCGTAATATTTCCAATTAATTAATTTATATTATATTGTTTTCTTTTGAATAAAGATTATTATTATATCTTCTCCATATATTGGTTATCGTAGGAAAAACTCACAATCAAATGCGTTTTGTCATAATAACCAGTCACGTCACATAAAATATCAATATAAAACATTTTTACCATGTGAAAAGAAAGATAGGTACCCTTCAATGCCAGTTTGAATAATGTACGGTATTGTGGTGAAAAATGCGGTAATTTTGGAGCGGCTATACGGTAAATTGCATAAGAACGGTTGGTAACTTTGTTCGGAGGTAAACTGAACTATTTCGACATTGTGCAATTTTATAAAGGTTATATTTAAGAGCGACTTTTAAAGCTGTGCTTTTGGTATTATTTCTATAATTAAAAGTAAAAGTATAATTATGTATTATCTGAGAAATAGCAAATTTGTTATTGTATAAAACAAGTTTATACAATTTACGTAACTCAAAAATTAAAACTAAATAACATCTGAAACTATTTAGAAGGGTAGTGCACGAGTATTTACTCTAATACTATTTTTATTTGGTCGAAGATTACCTACATGCTACTTGTCATTGTAAATAATTTAAGTACATTTTTGTGTATGAATGGCTACTTTTTGTAAAAATACAAACTCTCTTTGTTACAACTATTATACACAGCTCCAGTATTTTAATAAATCTACCATAATATTGCTCATTTGAGATAATAAAAACACAAATATGTTTATATTTATTGAAATAATTTGGAACGTAGAAAAGTAATAAAAATTTAAAAAAAAACAGGAATCCATAAAAATGTACTCTTAAAAATACTAAAAATCTGATGTGTCCAACACATGACTTTCCAATCTAGTTAACCTATTGCAGCATCTCTAAAAATGTTTAGAGGATAAACTAAGTATATACATTTTCCACATACATCTACCTCGAAACATTTTTCTATAGATATTCATTGAAAACGAAAATATTGAAAAATTTTAATTTAGCACTTTTCCTCCAATTTTTCCATTACGGTCCATTTTAGAAAAGTCTTAAAAACAAAAATTATAGAGATCGATATCGCAAACAACTTTTAGATTAACAATTTTCTTAAAAATCAGAATTTTGCACATTTTGTCAAATTTCTCGAATACGGTCCATTTCAGGAAAATTTGACATAGAACAAAAATTATAGATAATAATATTGTAAGTAACTTTTATTTAAAGAATTTTCTTCCCCAAACGTAAATAACGAATATATTCCATAAAATATAAAAATGACCACCAATAAAGTACCCCCCCAGATGTTCCGACTTTGTCCAAAATCTAATCATTTCACGTCAGGCCGAAATAAACCTTAAGTTTAAAATTTAATGTTTTTTTCTTTATCCGTTTTTGAGTTTTCTTCAAAATTCGAAATTTACACATTTTCTTAAATATCTCGAATACGGTCCATTTTAGAGAAATTATGTATAGAATAAAAATTATAGAGAATTATATTACAAACAACTTTTATTTGAACAGTTTTTATAAAAAAATATTTTTTTTTTACATTTTGTCAAATTTCTCGAATACGGACCATTTAAGGAAAATTTTGCATGATACAAAAATTATAGACAATTATATTAGAAGTAACTTTTATTTGAAGAATTTTCTTCTCCAACCATAAATAACAGATATATTCCATAAAATATAAAAATGACCACCTATAAAGTACCCCCCCAGATGTTCCGACACTGCCCAAAATCTAATCAGCTCATTGGACGCTGAAACAAAGCTTAAGTTTAAAATTTGGTGTTTTTCTGTGTATCGGTTCATGAGTTATGCGTTATACAGACACACACACACACACTGACACACACACACACACACAGACATCATCGCGAAAATAGTCAAAACGGATTCAGGGGACCTCAAAACGTAAAAATCCGTCGAAAACTCGAGGTCGAAAAAAATCATGATTCCTATACTTTCCTTATATCTGTATACAGATAGGAAAGTAAAAAAAGCATCACTTTATTAAAATTTTATTCTCTTTAGTATATGGAGACAGTGCGATTTTCCATGAATAATTTGAGAAAAGGAGATATTTTCACAGAAAACGGAATATTACATATGAAAATAAAGTATTTTGCATTGTTTCTCCCACATTTTTTTTTTGTCATCGGCATCAACTGCTACGGTTATTAGCCTCGTGTTCTGTGTAGGCTTTGTTACTGTTTCCTAGCGCCACTTTAGGAACAGCACTGTTAATTAGTACCCAACAGTGAATGGTCGAGTAGGGTCTCCCACATTTCAAGTAAATATTGCTAAAGTAGATAACAAGTTGAATTTGATAATGAATCTTTAGAGGAACGTTTAATTTTTGCAACTACATTCTTATTAGGGCTTGTATATATATTTTTTTATTATTTAAAAAGTGTTTTTTACTTCGTTCATCTTATTCAGGTACTTTTATTTTTTAATAATAAGTAAATAAATAAAATTTTCACAGATTTTACATTTTTGTTTATATTATACAATTATTATTATATTCTCTGAAATGTGAAAAATTAATAAAAACACAATTAAATGGTTTATTAAATTATTAGGTATTTAGTCTTAGAAAATAAGTTCTTTTAAGTTAACAATATCACTAATTCAGTAAAAAAATTTAAAATGTTCATGTAAGCTACACTTTCCTTCTCATAAATATCATTAAGAATTGTAAAAACACTGTTGGGCAATCCTAAATATACCTTTAGTTTATTTTCAATTATTCTGAGAGTTCTTTGGTTTTGAAGATCCCGAATCAAATAATAAAGATGTTTCTTCTGATTTAGACAAAACTTCAAAACTTTCAGGAGGTTCCGAGGGAGGGTTTTTAGGTTATACACCTTCGAACTATAGTAGACTCATTTTAGATTTCCTGAGGGGGCAATGTCAGAAATTGCTGCTGCATCTTGAAGATCCAGTGTATTTTTAATTAATAGAGATGAAAAACGCTTCTAGTAGATGCTTATTTTCCAGTCAACTTTTTAGAATACTTTTTTCATGTTTTCTGTTTTCCTTTTTACTTTCCTATCTGTTTACAGATATAAGGAAAGTATAGGAATCATGATTTTTTTCGACCTCGAGTTTTCGACGGATTTTTACGTTTTGAGGTCCCCTGAATCCGTTTTGACTATTTTCGCGATGATGTCTGTGTGTGTGTGTGTGTGTGTGTGTGTGTGTGTGTGTGTGTGTGTGTGTGTGTGTGTGTGTGTGTGTGTGTGTGTGTGTGTGTGTGTGTGTGTGTGTGTGTGTGTGTGTGTGTGTGTGTGTGTGTGTGTGTGTGTGTGTGTGTGTGTGTGTGTGTGTGTGTGTGTGTGTGTGTGTGTGTGTGT
Source organism: Psylliodes chrysocephalus (assembly GCA_927349885.1). Taxonomy (NCBI): domain Eukaryota; kingdom Metazoa; phylum Arthropoda; class Insecta; order Coleoptera; family Chrysomelidae; genus Psylliodes; species Psylliodes chrysocephalus. The sequence continues at coordinate 7,637,761 of OV651827.1, read as the reverse complement.
GTGTGTGTGTGTGTGTGTGTGTGTGTGTGTGTGTGTGTGTGTGTGTGTGTGTGTGTGTGTGTGTGTGTGTGTGTGTGTGTGTGTGTGTGTGTGTGTGTGTGTGTGTGTGTGTGTGTGTGTGTGTGTGTGTGTGTGTGTGTGTGTGTGTGTGTGTGTGTGTGTGTGTGTGTGTGTGTGTGTGTGTGTGTGTGTGTGTGTGTGTGTGTGTGTGTGTGTGTGTGTGTGTGTGTGTGTGTGTGTGTGTGTGTGTGTGTGTGTGTGTGTGTGTGTGTGTGTGTGTGTGTGTGTGTGTGTGTGTGTGTGTGTGTGTGTGTGTGTGTGTGTGTGTGTGTGTGTGTGTGTGTGTGTGTGTGTGTGTGTGTGTGTGTGTGTGTGTGTGTGTGTGTGTGTGTGTGTGTGTGTGTGTGTGTGTGTGTGTGTGTGTGTGTGTGTGTGTGTGTGTGTGTGTGTGTGTGTGTGTGTGTGTGTGTGTGTGTGTGTGTGTGTGTGTGTGTGTGTGTGTGTGTGTGTGTGTGTGTGTGTGTGTGTGTGTGTGTGTGTGTGTGTGTGTGTGTGTGTGTGTGTGTGTGTGTGTGTGTGTGTGTGTGTGTGTGTGTGTGTGTGTGTGTGTGTGTGTGTGTGTGTGTGTGTGTGTGTGTGTGTGTGTGTGTGTGTGTGTGTGTGTGTGTGTGTGTGTGTGTGTGTGTGTGTGTGTGTGTGTGTGTGTGTGTGTGTGTGTGTGTGTGTGTGTGTGTGTGTGTGTGTGTGTGTGTGTGTGTGTGTGTGTGTGTGTGTGTGTGTGTGTGTGTGTGTGTGTGTGTGTGTGTGTGTGTGTGTGTGTGTGTGTCTGTATAACGCATAACTCATGAACCGATACACATAAAAACACCAAATTTTAAACTTAAGCTTTGTTTCAGCATCCAATGAGCTGATTAGATTTTGGGCAGAGTCGGAACATCTGGGGGGGTACTTTATAGGAGGTCATTTTTATATTTTATGGAATATATTCGTTATTTACGTTTGGAGAAGAAAATTTTTCAAATAAAAGTTACTTACAATATTATTATCTATAATTTTTGCTCTATATAAAATTTTCCTAAAATGGTCCGTATTCGAGAAATTTGACAAAATGTAAAAAAAATAATTTATTATATAAAATTGTTCAAATAAAAGTTGTTTGTAATATAATTCTCTACAATTTTTGTCCTATACATAATTTCTCTAAAATGGACCGTATTCGAGATATTTGAGAAAATGTGTAAATTTCGAAATTTGAGAAAATGTGTAAATTTCGAAATTTGAAGAAAACTCAAAAACGGATAAAGGAAAAAACATTAAATTTTAAACTTAAGGTTTATTTCGGCCTGACGTGAAATGATTAGATTTTGGACAAAGTCGGAACATCTGGGGGGGTACTTTATGGCAGGCCGTTTTTATATTTTATGGAATATATCTGTTATTTGTGTTTGGAGAAGAAAATTGTTCAAATAAAAGTTACTTCTAATATTATTATCTATAATTTTTGCTTTATGTCAAAATTTCCTGAAATGGTCCGTATTCGAGAAATTTGACAAAATGTGCAAAATTCTGATTTTTATGAAAATTGTTGAACTAAAAGTTGTTTGCGATATCGATCTCTATAATTTTTGTTTATACATGATTTTTCTAAAATGGACCGTAATGGAAAAGTGCTAAATTTAAATTTTTCAGTATTTTCGTTTTCAATGAATATCTATAGAAAAATGTTTCGAGGTAAATGTATGTGTAAAATGTATATATTTAGTTTATCCTCTAAACATTTATAGAGATGCTGCAATAGGTTGTACAAAATAACCGGAAAATGCCTATAATAACTAGATAGGAAAGTCATGTGTTGGACACATCAGATTTTTCTGATAGAATCAGTGAGCTGGCTCTTGTGTATGTATGTTAAGGTTTATCCATCTTTTAAAAGAGTCTGGTATCTAAAAAATGAAAAAAACATCGTTACTACAATGATAGATAATTGAAGTCTAATAAATTACAATAAAACATTTTAATTTTAATAAAGGGTATAGATACAAACCTCAAAATAATTTAGCTGTTGCTTGAAACGTTTCTGTAAAATAATAATTTTCTTCTTTTCATATTTCTAACAACACTAATAAATAGTTTTAATAATGAATGTAAAATGTAAATCATTATCACATCGTGGGAGGATGACACAGATGACACATACAGTGCTGTCACATTGTTATTTTCTTGTTTATTAGTTGTCGTTTTTTAAAACAATAAAACTATAAATATGGTTTAAACATAGATAATACTTTTAAAAACATTTGATATTTTATATTTAAAAGATATTTGTTTAACGATATTTTAGAAAGTAAGACGGAGCACACAAACAAACGTATATTACTTCTCGTATACCATCTAACTGGCAACGTTGTGTGGTCCCTTCCTATTGATCTATTCCCGGCTATGTCATAAATTTAAATAAAAAAATAATAATTCCACAAACGAATAGATAAAAAAAAAATTAAATTCAGTTTTACTTTGAACTTTATTATTCATAAAAAAAAATTCAAAATTTTTGAATATGTTTCATTTACATTTCTGTATCTTAATTATAATGTTAATTTATGTCTAAATTGTAGGTACTTAATTTCTAGGTACTTAGGTGGGCTACCTTAAGATTTTAGTTAGTCTTAAATATGTTCAGCTACTGTGTGCTAGTCGCTGGTGACTAACTCTATGACTATCTGTTGACTAGCCATTTTACAATACATTCATAAATAACTAAAAAAATTTGCTTTCAAATTCGTTGTTATTATTTGATAACTTAAAAATTCTTTTATCTGCTTCATTTCTAAATATTGTTTATTATTCTTCTCATCTTATTTGTTCATTCGCTTACGCCGTATTAAATTGTTGTTTTGATTAATGGTTTACTTCAATAGAAAAATGGCCGTAGAATTGAGAAATTCAGTCACAATGAAATGAAGACTAAATTGGATAAATGTGTTTGTTGTTGTTAAAATGTTCAATTGTTTGCAGTACCAACTGGTTGTGTCAGGATGTACATCTGAAGTAATGATAATAGTAACGGTAGCCGTGGCATTACTAATGGGACTATGTATAACGGCGAGGTATTTTAACTAGGTGGACAAAAATACTAATCGGAATAGTCGTAATAATAAATCGGTTGCAGCAAATTTTTTCTTTTTTTTTTTTATGTAGCCTTAAGGTGACTGGACATGTCTACATGCAAACATTTGCAGACGACATAAGCATCGTAGTAAACGATAAATTTGAGTCTGTTGTATCCGAAAGAATGCAGCGGGCACTATTAGGTAATGAGACCTGATCTGCATAGGTTTCAATTCTGGCAGAATTTCAGGACGTCTCCACCATAATCTGTTCAGCATATGATTTTATATAATCAATAAACATCAGGAGTTTCTTTAAAAAATTTAACTTTAACTTTGTTTACTTTCATGACACCTACGCTTATTCACAGGTTATCTACTAGGGCGGAGGTAATTTGCCCACAAAATATTTAAAGCTGCTAATCCTATAGGTAATTTGCCCACAGCAAGTAAAAGGTCATCTTAATCCTGTTGGTATTTTGCCCAAATTTATTTCTAACTGAATAAATCATAATAGATATATCTTTCATTTATTATTTTTTATATATTATCGAAAAGTAAAAACACATTATTAATTAAATTAAAAATTATATTAAACACTAATTTTTATTATTATAAAAAAGTAAGTATACATAAGTTATATTATATTTTTTATATATTTATATTTTATTTACATATTTTTCAACTGGGAGGGATAAATGTGATACAAATTTTATATACTCTAATCTGCTGATTTGCTGCAGATCAAATCGCTGTATAAATTTTTCTAAACACTGAATTTTTTGTTTTACACTTTTGTCTTTGATTTTCTTAAGTATACTTAAGCTTTGTATTGTGACATACGTGTCGATTTGAAAGTCTTTAAGCTTTTCTATAAAAATATATACAGAAGGATGTGTACAGTAGAATGAAGAATTAAACCTTGAATGAAACGACTCACAGGCATTTGTAGTTCTTGTAATTGAAGCTGTTTTTTCTGCCCATATACTTGGAGGAAATGTAGAATTTTCTTCAAAATATGTTTCTAATAGGTAATCGGCATACCTATCGAGAACGGCATTTTCTGGTTTACTTGCCATTAAGTCAAACACAAAACAGTCTCCAACTTCATCGGCGTTTAAATATGTCAACCTAAATGATGTTTTAAGCCATTTTCCGGTATCACTGTTAGTTGTATATTCAGTCATTAATCCCAGAGACTGAATTTTACGATACCACGCTTGATGTAGATGAAATCGGCAGCCATTGATTACAGTATTAGGCCACATATAAATTAACGCCTTATGAATTGCTATTTCAAAATCAACGAACAATTTAGATGGATTTAAAGCAATACTGTAAGTTTCCAAAATTTTATAATGCAATAACGAAAACAAATGTTTGTATATATCGGTAGATTTGTTGGTAATAAACAATATACCAGGGGCACATAGTGTCCATTACACAGCCCATGAATGGTAAATAATTGTAGGAAAAACTTTGTACAATACGAAAATGTTCCATCCATATACAAGACGTTCATTTTACACAAAGTACGAATATTTGTCTCACATGTAAATACAATAATATTATTTTCTCTGCTATTTATTAAAAGAAAATGTTCACCTTTACTGGTTTTAAATGTATTAGAATATAAGTCAACTGCATCATGCACTTCTTGTATATTTGTAGGTAATGGACCTGGTAGTATTTTGCGACGACTGTTGTATATAGTTTTTCTTATGTAGGACACATCAATTGTAGTTAGTGACTCTGGTAAATTAGTAGCAAGTACTTTACGGATAATTTTAGAAGGTTTTTTCGAAATACCATCAACTGCTTTTCGCTTACACGAATTAGAAATAATTTTCCTGTTTAATTTCGGTTCATTTGCTTCATGGCTATGAATTAGGTTGCCTCTGGATACTAAAAGTTTAGGACCAATTGTAAATACAGTGGCATTACAAGCATTTGTTTTTCTTTGGGAGCATCTCCAAGAAACTTCTCCACTTTTCATTTCTCTATCTTTGGCAAACGTAAAATTCTCCAAAAGGAGTACATCTTTCCCGCGTGTGCTTTTAATCAATGTAGCTGACATTATAGAAATAATTATTGTTTATAAACACTCGAATGACAATCATCAACGTATAAAAACTGACTGAAATATAAACAGTAAACACCCAAAGTAAGTACCTATTAGAATTATTAATAATCAGGTAGGTACCTATTTGTGGGCGGATGTAATTTGCGGGTTTAGGTACCTGAATTCTACTGTGGCCAAAATACCAGTAAGATTAACGCACCCCTTTACTTACACAGGTAGAAAACAGAGATTTGTGGGCAAAAAGGACCCGCCGATCTACTAAGCTCTTCAAGGAAATAAAATCATTGAACGAAAGCTCATTTGCAAAGTATGATTCACATGTTTTTTTGGCTGCTCTTTTAATTTGTGCATACCGAGAAGGCACGTAAATAGGACCTGACTTTAGGTCTATATAAGGTATATATTTAAGACTATTATAAAAAAATCGTGAAATATAAAACATACAACTAAATTAATAATTTGCAAACGTTACCAAATCAAAACCTGTATACCTTCTACTTTCTTGAGATCAAAGTCTTCCACGCTTGCTAATGAGCTTCTCTAACTTTCTTACTGCTAGAAAAATACGGCTCGAAGGACCAATTTATAACAAGAAATAATCTCTGCTGAGAAATAACAACTCCCATTGATGTGCAATATATATTTTTGACTTATTTGTGAAAATTTACAAAATTCCCCAAATTACAATACAACTTTTTTATAGACAGGTATCTAGTGCCTTTTTGCAAAACTGAAAATAAAGTCAACAGCTACAGACGTAAAATTTTGCTTCCTTTTTCCATTACTCATAGCACAGGTATATTTCTTACACCAGTCTTTTACATTATCAGAACAGTTCATCTAAAAAACCTTTCATGAACTCTCTGAAGGGCTCTCTTAGCACCAAGATGCCCTGTAACTGACATGTCGTGTAACTGACAAAGTACTTTGGATATTCTTGTGTTTGGAATGACCAATTCTTGTTGACTTAACAGAAAAACATGGACACTATCGGTTGCTAAAATTTCTTGTCTCAAATAAAATTATTTATAGTTGATTCCCGCGATTTCTAAGTCCTAGAACGCCACGTTACATCTGCCAGGAGAGAGTTTTTTGCTTTTACTGTAAAATTTACTCTTTTTGGGTTACATGATTACATTAAGCCCATGATGTTTATTGCTTAGTTGATAGAAGTTACTTTTCCCCTATCTATTTCTACGTAATTTACTTTATTACTCGGTTAGCATTAGTTGGAAAGCTCAAAGTCTTTTAAAAACATCTTATAAGAAGTTTAGATGTTCGCAAAATGTCTTTTCTAAGAATATGATGTCGTCTAAATACACCAGATACTTTTTCAAGGATAAAACTTTTAATTTACAGTTTCCATGTCTTTTAAATGTCGCGGGGCGTTATATAGTCCGAATAACATGACACTGGTAAAAGCTGACTGTCCTTTGTCTACTAGGTCCATTTCCATCTGTCAATATCCAGATTTCAGTATAAAGTAGAAAATAATTTACTTTCGGCCAATGTGTTCAAGGTACTGTCAATTTGAGTCAAAGGATAACTGTCTTTCTTGGTAATATTGTTTAACTGGTGGTAGTCTACACAGAATCTCGTAATTTGATTCTTTTTCTAGACCAGCACTACTAAAGAAATTCATGGGTTCTATCACCATTTCTTCCTCTATTTTTTGAACAATCCTTTTAGCTGCCTTTCTCTTTTTCGAGATGACTGGCATCAACAGTGTCAATTTTATGTTTTGCAACAAAAATTCTATATCCTTGAAAACATGTCTCTTATTTTCCTTCTCTCTTATTTATAAATTGACCAACAACTGCAATCATTTGCCCGAATTTGTCGTTGGAATTATCAAAAGTTGTTTTCTGACGAATTATTTAGGTTATTGATACACAGTTCTAATTCTGGGTAGCTATTTCTAGAATTCGAGTGATTAGAAAAATTATTTTTCCTCTTTTTCTTCAAAGCACAAAATAGATGCATTTTTCTCATTAGTCCCTTAAAATTTCTACTCGCTGAGATTCAAGAATAAATACCCTTGGTGATAATTGGGTAATCATGAACGTTTATAAGACGTATTGGATTTTTTTTTAGCAGACGTGAATAATCACTTTCCAATCAATATTCTTCGGCCAATCTCTTCATCGTGGTTCCAAGGTTTCATCATGACAGGTGTTCCATTCTTCTTAGTTTCCAGGGGTAAAGGAAAACCCAGAATATTTTGTAATTATAGTATCAGTGTAGGCCATTTAGGCCAATCAAACATAGTTTTTTGTGGAGTGTCTTCCTTGTGGCAGTACAGACACATGTTATCTTCTGTTATTTTATATTTGAAAGATCCGTGACCTGCAGGGCCGCCGAGAGCCAGGTTGGACCCCGGGACAATTTTTTAACAAAATTAAGCCCTTTCAATATCACATAAAAAAAGTCTTCAGTGAAATCTCTAAAAGAAAGGCGTTCAAGCAAAAACTTTTTAGTGAAATCTCTAAAAAAAAGGTCCTACCTCTTGTGCTCTTGTGGCGAACTTCTAAAAAAATAAACAACGTCCTCAGCTAAAGCTACCGGGCCCCCCTTATGTCGCTGCCGGGCCCCCACTTGAGCTCAGGCTCCGGGAATTAGTCCCGACTACCCCCTTTCGTCGGACCAGGTGACCTGATATGAACTGTGTTAGAAAATAATTTGTTTCTCTATAGCTGCATTTTTCTCAGAGTTTGAAGCGAAGTCTGTAGACGTATCTGATGTATCTGAAGACGAATTAGATGGTGATTTAGAGGATTCTACAAATTCTCTAGATGCAATAATATTTTCTGTAAAAACAAATAAATTTAAGGAATAATATTACTTAGGTCATCAGACAAACAAAAACCTTTGCCTTCAGAGATTGAGTTTGATGATCGCCCGTGCAATCCAAAGTGGTTCTTTTAAATCTGAAAACAGAACCATGAACTTTACTGCGCATGTTATAAATAATACAAAATCTTAACCCATGAACAGAAAAATCGGCGTTTTCATACATCAGTTATTTGGTGACAATATTTTGGATTCTAACCCGCTGAAGTTGGTCCTTTTTATATATATCCAATAAAAAATATCTCGTATGTGTATAACATTAATTATTCCAACAATGTATAATATCTAAATCAGTTTTTATTAGCGTTATCAATTTTGTTTCATCTGAACAAATTACTAAAACTTGTAAAACCTTCTATGTGACAACATAAAAAAAATAGAATTTATTGCTATATTATTATAAAACTCCATTAAAGTTTGATATTGTTACGCTGGTTTTTGGTATCACAATTTATTTTAACTCAACTTTTACAATGACTTAATAATAACTCCAACTGCGAACATTAACGTTTAACGTCTATCATGAAACTTCCCTCTGACCTCAGGTCGTCGACTTATATAGCTTGCATCGACATTCTAGAACCTTCTCGAACAATCCAGACTTTTATTTGACAAGTAATGATATTTCGAGAAATTTCTGGACTATTCTATCTTCTTTATTTACTCGTACTTTTACTTATGATGACCGCAGCACGCTACAGGGTGCTGCGTAACATTGCTTCCTCCTCTCTAGTTATTCGCCCCGAACACATACTTTGATTTTCTTTTAATATACGGAGAATGGTCACATTGCGCCAGGCCCGTAGCCAGCCGTAGGGCCCGACGGGCCCGGGCCCCCCCCCGAAATTCCGTGAACCCTAAAATTTTCCTAAAGATGTGAATCATGTTTTAAAAATATGTCTATCGATAACAAGCCATATTTTTTATGACAACTTCACGCCTGTGAGACATATATAATATCTCTATTAGAACATTTGAACAGAAGATTACTTTTTGATCTGGATCGATGATCTCGAATCCGATCATCAAAAATTGCGTGTGAAACATAAAATACGCTTTTACTAGACAAGTGTTGGTTTTCACACAGTTTACTGGTGTTTGAAATTTCCCGCGCAATTTTTCGTGATCCAATTCGAGATATATCGATCCGAATCAGAACTCACACTCAGACGACTCAGTTGCAGTTTCGATAAGCAACTGTTACTGGCGTAAGTTAAATATTGTTTACGAAGAATCGAAATTGAAATGAAACGTGCACAAGGCCAAACAAGTATTGTTTGGTTTCTCAAGAAATCAAAAAATAATGAATTGAAAGGTAAGTAATGTGCATTTTGACCTTACGAATAGCCATAGACATGAAAGTGTTCACATAACCTCAAACGTCAACACTGATTTTTTTTCGTAGTTTTTTAAGTGTTACAAGCGAATATGTGTACAGCTTCATAAAACTAGTCGTTTTCTCTACTTGACGAACATTTTTCTAATGTATAGTTTTTCGCAAAATTCATATTAATTCAAATAGATTAAAATAACTCTTAGAAAAACTAGAAACTTTTTGTTTAAGTTTCTCCTCATTGTCGCATCAGTGACACTGTTTTCTCGACAGTAATATACACAATTGTAATTGTCATTTAAATATTACAGATGACGATGATTCACATCGTAACGTATTGGATGAACCAATATCTGATGAAACTCCTACAACTACTCGAGTTTCTAGTAAGTAACAAAATCGTTACAGTAACAATTAAATGATAACTAATGTATACCTACATTAACGCGAATTCTGAAACCATTTTTAATACTGAAAAATGTCATTAAACTCTGCTATCATATTCAAAATCATAATTTCAATTGAAATATTACAGATGACAATGATTTACAACGAAACATTTCAAATGAACTGATATCTGGCGCAACTTCTACGTCAAAAGTTTCTGGTAAGTAACATAAAGTATAGATTGATGAATGATTTTGTATTATCTTGTGGACCTTTATTATCCCTGGGATGTCTCATAGGAATATTTATAAAAATATCCCCAGAATAACTTCATGTCCAAGTAGTATCCTAGCAATATTTTTCAAATAATTATAGAAAATTACCGATAAAAAACGATATATTTGAAGACATTTTAATTTTATAACCAAACCGAAATTTGAAAAAAATTGACACTTCCTTTCTTTGAAAAGATTCTATGCTATATGATTTTATGTTATCCTCAAAAAACTTGTTTCCTTTTTATGCCTAAAAAATTTTCCTTATTTATTGCAGACGAAAATCTGCATTCTCAAATTGCCGATCAATCTGACACGTCTACTCATGCTTCTCCAAAGACGAATGCTGTTGATCCAAAACTCGACATTGGCAATATGGATAGATCCTCCTTGGATGATTACACAAAAAAGCTCATTTTAACTTTACCGATGATCTCGAAAGGGTTTCTCTATCCAACTACTAAAAGATATGGGCGCAACAGGAGTTTTCAAGAAACTTGGATGAAAGACTTTCCTTTCCTCGCTTATTCTCAACAAGAAGATGGCGTGTACTGCAGACCATGCTGCCTATTTTTTCATGAAGGAGTTGGCAAAGGAAACCACGAAATTCCAGGACAACTTGTCACCAGCTGCTATAGCAATTGGAAAAACGCGAGGGAAGATTTTAGAAAGCATGCAAACAAAGAATATCACAAGACTTGTGCCGAGTTTGCCAAAACTTTTCTTGAAGTATCTTCAGGAAAACGATTAGATATTATGTCTCTAATGGATAAGCAGCAAGCAAAGGAAAAAAAAGAAAATAGAGCAGCTATCATACCAATAATAAAAAACATTCTTTTTTGTGCTGAGCAAGAATTGCCCTTGAGAGGCGATAACGATAGTGGACCTTTGTCATTGATTAGATCACAACCGAATGATGGAAAATTCCGAGCTCTTTTGCGATTTCGAATCGATTCCGGGGATGTAAGCTTGGAAAAACACGTTCTCAATCATCCGAAAAATGCCCAATACACGAGTCCAGATATTCAGAATGAAATTATTCAGATATGTTCTGACATTATCATTAGGAAAATTATTCAGAAAGTTGATAATGCACCATGCTTCACCTTGCTCGGGGATGAAACCATGGATATATCAGGAACTGAACAAATGTCAGTATGTCTCAGATACCTCGACTTCGACGATGACTTGCAAAAACTGATTATTCGTGAAGATTTTGTAGGATTTGTACCAATTTACAACCAGACTTCTGAAAAAATAACTGAAGCTCTCCTGAAACGTTGTAAAGAGTTGAGCCTCGAAATGAAAAAATGCATTGGTCAAGGTTACGATGGAGCACGCAACATGTCTGGTCATGTCAATGGCGTCCAGGCGAGAATGAAGAATCTGTACCCATTGATGATGTACGTTCATTGTTATAGCCATCGTTTGAATCTCGCATTGTCAAATGCCATGTCAGTTCCACCTGTTCGAAATTGCCTTGGGATTGTGAACGATGTCGTGAACTTATTCAGAAACCACGCTTATGCGACGAAAATTCTTCAAGATCTCATCCAAGAACATGTTCCGCAGAGTAAAAAGAAGAGGCTTATTCGTCTTTGCGAAACAAGATTCATCGAACGACATGACAGCATACTATCTTTTGTAGAACTGTTTCAAATCATCCACATGGGATTAGAAGAAATTTCAGAAAAATCTTGGGCTATTTCGAAAACTGCGGCCTGCTTACTTGCAGCAGTTCAGAAAAGTGAGTTTCTCGTCAGTCTCTTGGTTTGTAACAGACTTTTCAGCATCACGCTTCCTTTATCAGTTCAACTGCAAGAAAAATCACGTGATTTGGCATCAGCAGTAGAGCATGTTCACGAAATCGTGAATATGCTTCAAGAAGAACGAACAACTGCAGACGTATCGTTCAGCAAAATTTTTATAGCAGCTGAAAAGCTTGCAAACGATACATTCGATATGGAGCTGAAAGTTCCGAGACTCACGTCGAAGCAAACAACTCGTTCCAATTATCAAACAGACTCTGTTGAATCGTACTTTCGGTCTGCTGTTTTTATTCCTTGCCTCGATACGCTAAATCAGAATTTGTCTGACAAATTTCTTAATGAGAACGCGGGCATCTTATCAAGCTTACAGATACTTCTCCCTGGATTTGCTGCAATTAACAAAGTAGATGACTTGCATCATCTTTCGCCATACTTTGATGATCGAGTCTCAGAATCCGCTGTAAAAGCTGAGTATAAGTTGTGGTGTGAGAAATTATCGGGACTCGAGAAAGATGCCGAGGCTTTACAAGTATTGGATTTTTGTGACAAGAGCAGATTTCCAACAATCAAATATCTATTAACAGTTTTGGCAACTCTTCCGGTCACAACAGCAAGTGTGGAAAGGTCATTTTCGACAATGAAAAGAATCAAGACTTACTTACGTAATTCAACGGGCAACGAAAGACTTAGTGCACTCGCCGTACTGTCAATTCATGGAAACTTAGGTATCGATCCGAATGAGGCTCTTGAGATTATGGCAGCAAAGAAATCGCGAAAGTTAAAATTTTAAATTTTGTCTACTATAATTGACGCTTTTGTTTGACAATTAATGTGTATGTATGCGTGACTGACAGTTAAAATGCAGTGATGATATTAGTAACAATAAAGCAGTTTTTCACTAATGAGTCCAACTTTAATAACAAATATCCTTACAAGACCCCCATCAACCATTTCCGCCCCCCTTCCCCAAAAAATTATTACTACGTTTTGGGCCCCCTCCAAACCAAATTTCTGGCTACGGGCCTGCATTGCGCAGCTTTCTGAGTGCCTTTTAAAAGGAGATAGAAAACTCCGCCATTTTGATCCCTTATTACATGTTGCCTACATCTTGGCGCTATATTTTTAATAGGTGCGTTTTAATCATCCGCTTCTGCTTCGGAATTGTCGGTTTTCTTGTTTTAATCTGACAGGTCAGTGTCAGTGAATATTATTTTTGGAGTCACAGTTTATTGCTAAAGAATCAGTTAGCTCACTCGGACCAGTTGAAAGTTCCAAAATAACATCCACTTCAGGGATACAAATTCAGGATACGCAGAAGACTGCTGTTTTATTATAGGCGGTTGTCATATTTTGTATTATCCGAGTTGCGCAGTGTATAAACTGGAACATTGAGATCGTTAGCTATAAACTGTGGCATAGGAATCAAAATGGCCGCGCCCTATGTTGGGCGTGTCGGACCTCTCTCTTGCATCGTATAGTAAAGAAAATCAAAGTATGTGGCCCCGAATAACTTAATTACTGGGACCTAGCTGAAGCCAATGGGGAGGATCTATACAACGGTATAGCGCTAACTTTTCAATGTGAACTACCTTGGATTTACTTCCCGCTGACAACTGAAGGTGGCAGATTAGGTCGATGATTTTCCTTAAGGACGGAGTAGGGGCCTTCCCAGTTCCGTTGCGATTTCTGACTGTCCTTTTCGCTGCTTAAGATTTCACAGCCATACCTTGTCGCCCCTCTCAAAATGTATATCTGTGACACGCCTGTCGATTCTAGCTTCTGCTTTATCGGTATGGACTTTCAGTCATTCCCGAGCGAATCCATAGACCTTTGTCCTGCCATTGCATACATCACATTTTTTACACCAATCCGCTACATCCCGTTAGCAATTGACCCAATAAAATCTTTCCCGAACTCGTGCCAGTGTTCTTTTAGTATCAAAGTGTCTTCCTGAATGGCTGCTATGAAGCTCTTCCAATACTTTTCTCTCCTGTGACCTCGGCAGTATCACTTGGCGGACTACATGTACTCCATCGGAGCTCTCCCACTTCCGGTGCAATAAGCCATCGTGAAGATACAGGGAATCCTGTATCTGCCATTCTCGGATAAACTTTAAGTCATTGTCTTTCTTCTGTCCCTGTCTCAGACTTTAAAGGGTGATTTCTTCTTCTTTGCCCTCTGGCTATCCCAAAGAGTAACTTTATCAACCGGTTCTTCTCGTTCTTCGAGACTTTAACCATACCAGCATTGTTCCTCTAAACGGGGTTGCCCGAAGAGAATGTCTGCGTTGCTATGGAGACCTCATCGATGCTCCATTTTCTGGTTATTGTTAGAAAGCCGGCTCGGTGTGGGTGATTGGATTCTTCAGGACGCATAGCTGCTGTAATTAATTCCTGTTGGTCTTAGTGATGGGCTCGAGAAGATTATTCTATATGATTTTCCGGTCTCATTCGCTAATTCTCGATTTATAGAATTATGCAGCCATTGGCTCTAGCTGCAGTTTCAAATTGGAGGCGGTACGTTTCCCATGTTGTCTGACCGTCAAACGTGGGTGGCTTAATGATCTTGCTAGTATAGATTTGTGAAACTGGGTGTTGAATATGGATTGGTTCGATTACAGATGAGAACGAGGTAGTGTTTTCAGCTTCTCTGTTGCTTATCGAAGCTAGGCTACGAATTCTTCTTCCTAACTCAACTAGGTCAGTTCAAATTTGCCTTTCGAACTCTATTCTAGCCTTTTCCTGTTGTTTTAAATTATCTCGATGTTGTTCTAACTTAGTTTTTAAATGCTCTTGTTGTTGCTCTAAAAGATCTACTCTAATTTTGAGCTAACGAATCTCTTGCTTGAAGGTTTCCTGGATTTGTAGCAAAGCATTCATAATTTCTACTTGAGCTTTTTCATGCCTCTCCTCCTCTTTTTCCCCATCCTTTCAGGGCCTTTCCTTCTCCTCCTCTTCTGGCTTTCTACACCTTTTCTTTTCTTTCTTTTTTTCCTTCTTACGCCTTTCCTTTTCCTCCTCTTCTTCCTTCCTACTCCTCTCCTTTTTCTCCTCTTCTTTCTTCTTACGCCTTATATTTTCCTCCACTTTTTCCTTCCTACGCCTTTCCTTTTCCTCTTCCTCTTCCTTCTTATGCCTTTCTTTTTCCTCCTCCTCTTCCTTCATACGTCTTTCCTTTTCCTCTTTTCGCCTTACTCTCTCCTCTTCCATCTTCAAAAACCATGCTGGTGGGCCTGAAGTATCCATGCCTGCTTCGCATTCAGTGGATCTAGAATTTACCATGAACTTTTACTTTGTATCCCACCGCTGTCACCAATGT
>OV651827.1:7452639-7617639 GCA_927349885.1 Psylliodes chrysocephalus | reverse complement strand
CACTACCTTATTTCTTTCAAAACTTTGTTTTGCTTTAAGCATTTGTCTTGTTAAAATAGTAAAATCTAGTTCATTTTGCATTTTATTCTTTATTTCGAGTTTTGACCAACATGGAAGCCATGGGGAATTTAATTGCTAAAAGAGGAAGAGTAAAGGCGATTATAACACGTAACACTAATTGGTATAACGCGGTAGATATAACTAGTATTACAAAAGAGGAAATTGCACATAGATTAGAAAAGCTTGAATCTGCTTATACCGAATTTGACACATCAAATTCAAATTGAAGCATTAAGCTTAGATACTCAAAATGTAGAAAAACAAGAGGATGAACGAGAAAATTTCGAAAATGCTTATTTTCGCATAGTAGGTCTTTTAAAAAAAATTGTTCAGCCAGTTCAGACTCCATCTGAAATATTATATGAAATTGATCATAAAACTTGTGGTTCAAGTGATATTTTGTCAAACATGAACCAAAAAGTTAATGCACATACTAGTATAAAATTACCCACAATTTCCTTGCCTGAATTTTTTGGCAATTATGACAAATGGTCTTCTTTTCATGATCTATTTAAAAGTCTCATTCATGACAATAATTCTTTAGCCGATGTTCAAAAACTGTATTATTTGCAATCATCTTTAAAGGGGGAAGCAGCTGAAATTATTGCTGAATTAGAACTAACTGATGATAACTATTACGTTGCTTGGGATTTGCTAGTAAAGCGGTATGAAAATAAAAGAAAACGAATCAATACTCACTTACAAAATATTTTAGATTTGCCAAATTTAGTAAAGGATTCTCCAAACTCTTTAAGGCAGTTCTTGGATTCATTTTATAAAAATACTAGAGCCTTGAATAATTTGGAAAATTCAAATGAACACTGGGATTCATTTGTATTGCTTTTACTAGAATCCAAGCTAGATCCTAACACTAGCAGAGATTGGGAATCAAAGGCATCAGGGGATGATTCACAGACTTTTGATGACCTGATTGAATTTTTAAATGAACGTTATAAAACTTTAAATAAACGTCCTACTAACAACAAAACTGATTTTTTTAAAAATAAATCCAATATTACAAAACAAACTCACATATCCATTAGCCCTTCTTCTATATCTTGCATATTTTGCAAGGGTAATCATTATGTAAATCAATGCCAACAGTTTTTAAAATTGCCAAGCACTTCTAGATTACATGAAATTAGAAAACTGAGGGCGTGTACTAATTGCTTAAAAAAGGGTCATTTCTCTTCCGACTGCACTAGAACGCTCTGTAAGTTATGTCATAAAAAACATCACACACTTTTACACTTAAATAAAGATACCAATAACAATAACGATAATATTGAAACTTCACAGATGGTAGAAAATCAAAACACAAGTCAAAATACAGTTACTTCAGAATCGGAATTACCCTCCGTGATATCACCTAATTCTTTAGGTGCCTATGCTAAAAATTCAAACGAAGTAGTTATTTTATCTACAGCTTTAGTTTATATCCGTGATTGTAATAATATTCCAATCAAATGCAGGGCAATTTTAGATTCTGGAAGTCAGTCCTCATTTATGACAACTGAATTATTTTATAAATTAAATTTAAAACATAATAAAATTAATTTATCTATTGTTGGCATACACGAAAGTATAGGTGCCCAAGTAAACAAAGTCACTCAGGCTAAAATAAAATCACTAATTTCTAATTTTGAAATTACTATACCCTTCTTGGTATTAGATAAAATAACGGGAATGGTCCCACAATTTAAAATTGATATTTCCGCCATAAATATTCCACAAGGTTTGACATTAGCAGATCCTACATTTTTTAAGCCTTCTCAAATCGATTTATTATTAGGTGCCAATATTTTCTATGATTTACTCTTACCCAATCAAATTAAATTAAATATAAATGGACCCATATTGCAAAATTCTAGGCTCGGATGGATAGTGTCGGGCTCTATTGGCTCATTCAATAATAAAACGATTCTTTCTTATGTCTCTCAAAATGATGACATTCAAAGGCAATTAGAAGCATTTTGGTTGTTAGAAGATATTTCTAATAAAAAACAAATCACATACAGCAAAGAGGAAGCTGAATGTGAAGAGGATTTTATACAAAATGCCTTTCGAGATGAAACTGGACGATTCATAGTAAAATTGCCTATCAGGGATAACTTTTCTAATCTGGGTTGTTCTAGAGCAATATCTTTAAAACGATTTCACAATCTTGAAAGGAAACTTCTAAATGATCATGAGTTGAAAGCAAAATACTCTGCCTTTATTAAGGAATACATCGATTTGAAGCATATGACTTTAGTAGAAAATCCTGAAATCAAACCAATATTTTATTTGCCTCATCATTGTGTTAAAAAGGAAACATCATTAACGACAAAATTACGTGTCGTATTTGATGCATCTGCAAAATCTGATAGTGGACTTTCATTGAATGATGTACTTAAGGTCGGTCCTTCCATCCAGGAAGACATTTTTTCTATATTATTGCGTTTTAGATCTCATGCCGTTGCCTTTACTGCAGACATTGCAAAGATGTACCGTCAGGTTTTGGTACATCCCGATCAAAGAAATTTACAATGTATTTTTTGGCGCTTTAATTCAACTGAAGAGCTTCGCACTTACGAATTAAATACTATTACTTATGGCACAGGCCCAGCATCATTTTTAGCAACACGATGTCTCAAACAGTTAGCAATCGAAAATGAATCTTTTCCTATATCTAGCTCATCAATTGCTCATGATTTTTACATGGATGATTACATTTCTGGTGAAACTGATGAAATTTTGGCTGTTCTTAGAATAAAAGAAGTTTTTTCTATTTTGAATTCTGCTGGATTCGTTCTTAGACAGTGGTCAACGAATAGACCAAATATCTTCAGAGATTTGAATTTTGACAATATAAATGATATTGAATATTTTGTTAAAAATGACATGGACTCTAAAATATTAGGCTTACAATGGAATCCTAAACAAGACATTTTTCAGTTCACTCCTAATCTTACTCTTGACCTTAAAAGGAAGATAACAAAACGAATTTTGCTGTCAACAATTTCTCAACTTTTTGATCCACTTGGTTTGCTAGGTCCAATTATAGTTACAGCTAAAATAATGTTACAAGGACAACTTAAGTCTGATTGGGACGATATAGTTTCTGATAAGATTTTTACTTGTTGGCAAAAATTTTTCTCTCGCTTCCCAGAATTACATTTAATAAAAATTCCTCGATATTTTCTTTTATGTAACTACAAATCCGTTGAATTGCATGGTTTTTGTGATGCCTCCATTAAGGCTTGCATATATTTAAAATCTATTAACGCTAATGGTGATATTTTTGTTCATCTAAGTTGCTCAAAAAGTCGCGTGGCTCCATTAAAAACCATAACACTGCCACTCTTAGAACTTTGTAGCGCATTATTGCTAGTGCAATTATACGAGCGTCTTAAATTAGCTCTAAAAAATATTCATTTTTCAAATTGTTATTTTTGGACCGATTCCACAATAGTCTTGTCATGGTTACGAATAGAGCCTAACAGATTAAAAACTTTCGTGTGTAATAGGGTTACTAAAATTCTAGAAGTCACAAATTTATCTACTTGGTCTCATGTTCCTACAAAATTAAACCCTGCAGATACAATATCTCGCGGTGTTTATCCTCATCAACTAAGGGATAACCAATTATGGTGGAACGGACCTGAATTTTTGCAAAAGGGTCGTGAATATTGGCCTGAATCTGACTACACTGTAAATATTATACCTGAGTTAAAGGAAATAAAATCCACATCTTTAGCGATTGTTGTCAATGATGATATAATTGAAAAATATTCATCGTATGCACGATTAATTCACGTAGTTGCGTATTTATTAAGATTTATAAATAATACTCGTATAAAAAAAGAAAATAACGAAAACAGAATCATTGGTCCTTTGCAAATTAAAGAAATTGAAAATAGCAAATATACATTAGTTAAAATAGTCCAACTAAAATATTTTCCTCATGAAGTTCATAATTTAAATAAAAATAGGGTAGTTGCTAGTAAAAGTAAATTAAAATGTTTAAATCCCTTTTTAGATGAATTCGGAATAATTAGAGTAGGGGGGAGACTGTCCAATTCTAATATATCATTAGATGCTAAATTTCCCATGGTGCTTCCTAATAAAGGTAATTTCACTAAAATTGTGATCTTAAACATTCATTTAAAAAATTTACATGCTGGTCCTCAACAAGTTCTGTCTACAGTAAGATCTGAATTTTGGCCTCTTTGTGGCCGCCGTACAGTTAGATTAATATTAAGTAAATGTATAGTTTGTTTTAAAGCAAAACCTTTAGATTTTGTTCAGAAAATGGGAGATTTACCCATTAGTAGGGTTAATATTTCAAGAGTATTTTCTAAAGTGGGTATAGACTACGCGGGACCTTACTTAATTAAAGATAGTAAATTTAGAAATAAAAAATATATAAAGTCCTACATATGTATATTTATTTGTTTAGCTACAAAAGCTATACACATTGAACTCGTTTCAGAACTTACTACTGAAGGATTTTTAAATATGCTAAAAAGCTTTATGGCCAGACGAGGTTTATGCAGTGATATCTATTCAGATAATGCCAGCAACTTTGTTGGAGCAAATCGCGAGTTACAAGAATTGGTAATTCTATCAGAGGGAAATCAATTGCAATCATTTTTAACAGATGCTAAAATTCAGTGGCACTTCATACCACCTCGTTCACCACATTTTGGTGGTCTGTGGGAAAGTGCTGTCCGTTCGGTGAAATATCATTTGAAAAGAATTATGAAAAATATGTACCTTTCATATGAAGATTTTTATAGTTTACTCACACAGATAGAATCAATTTTGAATTCAAGGCCTCTCACTCCACTAACAGAAGATCCGAATGATCTCCAACCTTTGACTCCAGGACATTTCATTATTGGCGAACCCTTTAATACTATCAATGAAGCTCCTCTCAAACCTAGCACAGCCAATTTAACGTCTCGGTACAAACACATACGACTTATGGTTCAGCACTTTTGGTCTAGATGGTCCAAGGAATACCTTCATCACCTTCAAGTAAGATCCAAATGGTTCAACGATCCTAAGGCATTGAAGGTAGGATCTTTAGTATTAATAAAAGAAGATTCAACTCCACCCATGAATTGGCGAATGGGAAGAATTGTAGAACTTCATCCAGGGCACGATAACATAGTCAGAGTGGTATCTATAAAAACTTCCATGGACACAATTAGACAAGCTGTAACGAAAATCTGCACCTTACCTATGGATTGTTGAAGATCTGCTCACTTCAAGGGGGGCGGCATGTTTAGTCTGGAGCCGATCCTGTATTTGAGAAGCTATAGTTACTTAACTTGTTTTAGTTGTTATTTTTTGTAACATGTCAATTAGACAATTCGTTTTGAATTTGTACCTTTGAGCAAATATATTTTCTACCCAGCAGTTTTGAACCCAGTTATTTTACTCCGTTTCTTGGTCTACGATCTAAAGATTGAATCGTCCCAGGAAACTCCACACTGCCTATATTACTCATTACCTGTTGTGGAGCCTAGGAGTTTAAGGTCAAAAATAATAAAAAGTAATATGGTGGAGGTGGGACTTTATTTCCACTAACAAGGATGCTTGCATAATTAGGATCGAACTTCTTTTAGGTAAGTCATTTGATCCATTAATTATACTTCACATCCTTGTTAGAGGAAATAAAGATAACCATGTAGTTGTTTAGAGGATGTTATATTCAAAATAAAACTAGAGTTTTGCTTTCTACATAAATGCATACAATAGAATATGCAAAAATATATTATAATAAATTTCCCACAAAATTAACAATATTAATTAATAATAATACTAATAAACTAATCATTAAACAACGTAACAAAAAATATTATTGAATTTTAACAATCCATACTTTAGAATTGTTTAAGATTAGTTTTATAATTTTTTAATTCTTTTGCGAATGTTGGTTTTTCGTATTAATTGTAAAACTTCTTAAGGTGATTACAGCACCCCCTTATAATTTTCGGACAAAAGTAATTTTTTTAAAAAATTTAAATTTGGGCAAAATAAATTAGGCAATTATATCTAGAATGTGCATATTTTTTAAAGTTTTAATTCCTTCCAGTTTCCGAGAAAAAAAATTAAAGGGCTTTAAATTTTAAAATATCAATGAAAATAAATGCATTCCCCAACAGCACTATTCTTAATACAATCCCCAAATTTAAGCTCTTAATCTCTTGTTAATGATTTTTTAAAATTCGCCGAAATTAGTGGCTAAAACGCCTCGTTAAGTGCTTCTTTCTAGTGTAACGCGTCTGTAACTATCGTATGGTACACTCTGAGTTATCATTCGTTTCTTGCAACGATTTACACCAGTTTACACCAGTTTAAACCAGGGAGGGAGGGAGAAAATGAACAACGTTAATATTCAAGTTTTCACTACTGCCGACACTCCCGGAGTGCAACCCGTGTTTTTTTTATTTGAATATTTATAATGAAAGCTAGGGCAGAACTCTGGCTCTGACTATAAGGAGTTCTATATGAAGGTTTGCTGAAGTGAATAATTAGGTTTAATGTTGATATGTACTGTAAAAATTATTTTTTTTGTAACATAAGATGGTTGAGTTTCCAATTTTAATACAATCATTATGCCTTCTGCTTGGTCTTTATTAATTTTATTACTTTT
Organism: Psylliodes chrysocephalus; assembly: GCA_927349885.1. Classification (NCBI taxonomy): domain Eukaryota; kingdom Metazoa; phylum Arthropoda; class Insecta; order Coleoptera; family Chrysomelidae; genus Psylliodes; species Psylliodes chrysocephalus. The sequence continues at coordinate 7,610,933 of OV651827.1, read as the reverse complement.
AGTACCTATGCAATAAATGCATCAGCTACGTAATAATCAAGTTCTCGCACACTAGATAAAAACACTTTTTTTATAAGTCATAGAGATTGTAAAGAATAAACCGTTATATTACAATGTTTGAGCAGTGGCGGCTCGTAGGCACTAGCGGCAGTGGGGCACACACTGGAAAGGAATCCCGGGATTCGTTTTTCCCTTAGAAAAACAAGTTCTCCGCTTAATGAAAATTAAATATATTTCAAAACAATCATTTGGGGCAATAACGATTTCTGAATGTGACTACAGGGAGCTACATGTGACCACGCAAAATGCATTTAACTATGTATGTGGCTATTTAATCAAAAAATCATTGGTTTTAATACAGGAAAGAGTGGAGATCACCATAAGGGAGGCCAATGCTTAACGACAGGAACAAACCTGGTATACAGACGGGTCTAAGACTGCGGAGTAAAAATATTTTGGTTGCCAGGTCATCAAGGGATCGAAGGCAACGAAAAGGCTGACGAACTTGCAAAAAGAGGGTCAGAAGAAACACCGAAACCAGACACAAACCCAGGAGTACCAAAACGTACAGTCTAGGGTTTCATAAACGACTGGATTCGGGAACAACATATTAAATATTGGGAAAGCACCCCAAAACATGCACATGGAAAAACCTTCATAGACAGACCATGTCCCAAAAGAACTGGATAACAGGGTTCATGACTGGATATGTTCCAGCAAAGGGATACTTGAACAAAATTGGCATATATAATGGAGAACTCATGTCCCAAGAAACCAGAAACGGCCAAACACATACTGTGCAAATGCGAAGATCTAGATCGCAAAAGACATGCTCTTTTTGGACAACCCCAGGTTGATCCAACAACGTATAGAACCCACTCACCCAAGAATCTATACAAACTTGTAAAAGGTACAAAGGTAACAGAGTGAGTGCTATGAACTAACATGGGGTAAAACACAATAAGCCAATAGGCTTCAGTGTTATTCGGAGATATAGTCAGACGAGCCCAGGAGAAAAAAAAAACACATAAAGTAGCCTTCTCTCTACATTTATTTGGCTGTAATGCAGAATATACACATACAATAGTATCTTCTCGACCAGAGTTTAACAAAATTTACACAATAATTAGTTTTTTCGCGTTGCAGTTAGCTGAGCTTGCAGTTTATAAGTATAAGATTAGGGTTAACACATAAAGTAGCCTTCTTTGTACTTGTATTTATTATGTTTGCAAAATTTACACATGAAGTAATATCTTTCGCAATCAAAATTATGCGAAATTTGCACATAAAGTATACTAGAACAAAATATTGGAGAAGGTGAGTCATATGCGTGATCAACACTGTTGTCTATGAATGAAAATTCCGACGGAAAGTAACATAGGCTGCGGATCAAATACCAAATAATTATTTATTATTTATTAGGTATTTGTTAGTAAACTTTATTAAATTTGTTTGTCAACATCTTTATTTAAACAAAGATGATGATGTATAAGCTGTGATGATGCGTTAAATATAGAATAAAATTTTGTAAGATGATACCCTAATATTTGGAGGCGATGACAAATGAATGTGTTTTAAGTAAATAAATAACAGACGGGTTACATATTTGTATCACTTTAACTATTCATAATAATTATTTTATATTTTATAAACACTTTTGTATAAGTGCTCTTTTCTGATATACGAGTAGGTGTTCATGTTTGTGCTTACAATTTGGTAGTGGTAGGGCATATTCGAGAAGTTGTATTTATTGTGTAGTATATTATTTAAACTACATAAATAATTAAATGTTTATTTTACGTATGAAGTTTATTAATATTAAAATAATGTTACAAAAATAATAATTATTAAAACAAATGGAATAACACAGTCTTAACAAAAGAAATCGACTGCATTCCTCAACGGTGTTCGATAATCGCCCATCCAAATAGTTGACCCACTGATTGAACCTTAGAATATGATTGAACGACCCTTTTCTGTCGCCGCCCGGTTTACGATGTTTTGCTTTCCCAGAAATTGGCTGGGGTTAAGGGACCATCCAAACAATAGGTAGAATTAGGTAGATACTTTAAAAGTTTATTAAATAGTAAAATATTGGTGTCTTTATAAATTTAATAAAAACAATTTAATAGTAGAATTATATAGTAATGAATTCATTTAATTTGCCAATAGTTTTTATACGCCACTGACGTAATACATTTCGGCAATAAACATGCATTTGGCACGTGATTCCGATAACTTCTGCAGTTTTAAGCGTGTGATTCCATTCATTATGCTCTGGTATAGTACGATGATTGTACGTGAACAGGGATGAGTCACCTTCTCCAATATTTTGTTCGAGTGTAGTATGTTTTGCTCTGCAGACGGCTTATATGAATAATGTATTTTCTCTATATTTGTATGTCGTCTAAATGCGAAATATAGATAAAGCAGTATCTTCTGCAAGCGAAAAATCAATTAAATTATAAAGCAATCATTATTCTTAAACCTATGCTAGTATAAGATCAGCGTTAACATATAAATTAGCCTACTTGGTACATTTCTTTGTCTATAATGCAAAATTTTCACATAAAATAGTATCTTCCCCCACCAAAGTTTTGCGAAATTTGCACAATAAGTAGCACTTTTCGCTTTGCAGAAGGTTTTTATGAATGACTGACTGCACCGTTAACACATAAATTAGTATCCCCTGTATATTTATGTGTCGTTTAAAAGCATGAATTTACACATAAAGTAGTATTTTTTGCAAGCTAAAAAACAGTTAAATAAAAATAAAAACATTATTTTTATACCTGTACCCTGTACTCCCAATTTGTTATTCTTTTTCAATTTATCCTAATTTTGAGACGTTTTGCGTTTTCGATAGTATTTACCCATGTTTTTATAATCGCTGGAATGTAGCTGGTTTGAACAATGGGAATCACGCGACACAAAAATTGGTAATGAGTAATCTAAGTAGGCAGCGATAGAGAATAGGTTAAAATTTTGACGAACTGAACATGTGGTAACATAGGTATACTACATGGTTATCTTTATTTCCACTAACAAGGATGTGAAGCATAATTAATTGTATTTCAATATAATCTTGGATTTTTTTATAATAGATATACTTTCTCTAGTTTTAAGTTTTAATAATTTATATGTAATAATATTTTAGTACAAACATTATAAAATAAAGGACGAAAAAAAAATAAAAGTATTTTAAAACTTTTAGTAAGATGTGTTATAACTTACATCATCTTCATTTTGCATTTATTTTGCATTTATTATTGCATTAAGAGGAGTATTTACTTGGCTTTAGAGCAGAGCATGCAAGGGTCTCGTAGTACCCCCACTTTTAAAGTTTATTTTTGTCATATTTTAAAATAAAAAAATATGTTCGTGTAGGTATAGGTTAAATCTGTGCTCTCCTGGAAACACTTTTTCAAAATTTCATTCTGTTTTTTCTAAAAAAAAAAAAAACACACAACTCGACTTTTTTGATCCATTTTCTCAATTTTTTTTAGAAAAAACTAAATTGAATTTTGAAAAAGTGGTTTTAGAGGAGCATAGATTTAACCTTTATCTACACGTACATATTTTTTTCTTTTAAAAATACTCAAAAATAAACTTTAAAAGTGGGGTACTACCAAACCCTTATATTTCAAGATTTTTCGTCTGGCAAGTGGCGCCTCTGTTAGATTTTTAAGAAATTAATATTTGAGAATGAAAACAATTTACAAAATATTTTACTGATGTTTTAAGAGGGATAATTAAAGTTTACGTATTTGTAGGTACACCTTATTGTTTTACGTAAATCATTTCTGTAATACTAATATAGACATATTTATATAATATGCAATTGGTTTCATAGTACACCAATTTTACGGATTATTTTTTATTTTTTGAAAAATTATTTAAGTACAAGTAAAGGAGTCACATTTTGAACATTTGAATCGGTTTATTTTGAGAAAATGTAAGAAGATATCTTTCTATCGAAAAAAAAAAAAAAAAAAATACAAATAAAAATGCTAGAAGGGAACAATATATGTTTTTAAATACGTTAAAAGCTTTTTCGTCTAGAGGGCGACACCAACAAAATGTATAACCTTTTCTACTGTTTACAAGTGATAAACGTACGCAAGTGATTTGAATTTATTTTGTTTTATGTCTGTACACTTTGTTATTTTTACATACAGTAATTTCGCTCAATTATTTTAAATTAATTTTATCATTTGTTTATTAAAAAAATATATCCGAAATTAAAAGGTATACATTGAGATTTGAATTATAAATTAACTTTTATATATTATTATATTGCACGGGAGTTTTTTTTTTAATGAATACATCTTCGAGTTAAGAATGAATTCCAGCATGTTAACAACTCTTTAAGATGTTAAAGTAATGTATATTTTTCGAACTTAGTAAATCATTTTTTTTTTGCTTTCGAGCGTGGCTTTGATCTCTCACACTCTTTGATGCGCGTTGCAAAAGAAGATTTTCTAAAAAGTTTGATAATGTCTATAGATGAGAAAAAAATGAATGTGACAAGAGATCAAGCTGATTGTGGATTGTAGCAAAATGAAAGACGAAAACGAGTCACTGTTTCAAAATTTGGAGACATTTGTAAAAAAAGGAAAGGCATTTTTTAAACAATCTCATAAAATCTTTTATTTTTTGCTAAAGCCTTTTAATATGACATGGACAATAAATCCAGAGCAAAATAAGATTTGGAAATTTATTTGAAAGAAAAAGTTTTTATATGTGGACTTTTATTGATTCTGAATTTGATTATGTTGCTGTCAGTCCAGATGGAATTTAAAACAAAAAACTCTTTGATAGAGTTAAAATGTCCATATGAAGCTAGAGTGTTGACTGAAGAAAAAGAAATATGCAGTAGAAAAATAACTTTCTGGAAAAAGGATACCATTAAGGAGAACCACAATCGGTACTTTCAAATTCAGGACTAGCTGCACATTACACAAATGAATTTTTGCACTTTGTGCGTTTAGACTCCTCGAGAAATAAAAGTGGAGGAAATTCCTCATAATGACAGCTTTTGGGAAGAAAAGGTGCAAAATAAAATTCAAAATTATTATATGCAATATGCCTTACCAGAACTGTTTGACAGCAGAGCTAATAGAGACATGGAAGTACGGGACAGAATACCAAATAAATGGTGAATTTAACAGTACGGGTTTTTTATGAATTTGTTCTAGAAGCTGTACCTCATTATAACAGATTATTTCAACCTTTTCATTTAACTAACTCACACATGGCTACTCCAAGTTTAAATATTATAAATCCGCTTGAATATAAAAAATAGCAGGTATATAAAATATTTTTTAAAAATCTAGTTTATTTAAAAATATAAAATGTCATGAGACCGTTTATTGTTTGTTTACACTGGCCTCCTGTTTTTGTTACTTTGACTTTTTGTATCGAGGACATATTATTTATTATGTGATATAGAAGGGAATGTATTGCTAAACTATGGACGCTTTTCTACTCTTAATCAATTATTATTAGTAGAGTGTAGTGTTAAAATATTCGGTCTAGAAAACGATTTACCTCCCTTTGTCACAAGCTGAATTTTTCAGAGATAAAAGGTCAATAAGGAAACCCTTATTCCGAAGGTAATACAAAATTAGACTGTGCAGAAGGGCACTATCATCAAAAATCTAGATATTGATACCGCCGAATAGAAAAAACAACATTTATTTTTTGGTCCAATTCACAATAAAATCTTTGTAAGGAGTAATTTTTTATACTTATTTAAAAAAAAAATTCAGCCCTTCAAAAATTTGTTTAAAAAGTCATTTTTTTAAATATAATTTTATCATTTAACAAAAAGGAAAGCCCTAATAAAAAACGTAGTACGTGTCGGCTGATGCATTACATTATTGATATGCTAAAATTTTTTCATTTTTTTATTATAAAACTTCTCGTTAGGTGCCAATGGACAAAGTGTCTGTTTTTACTAAAACATTAATAAGTGTGTTACATATTAAAGTTCCTAATAAATTGGGAAGAAATATAGACATTTTTTAGGTTTTTATTACATCTACATTCATCCTGTTATAGCTGAATGCCTGAATATATTTGGGTAAGTTGGGTAAATTTTCGTTAAACATTTTAATTACGGATTTGTTGTTGCAAGAAGCAAAGACACAAATGATATCAAAATATGACTTTTTAATCCTTGCATGGTCAACAGTTTCTTCACAATATTTTATTAGCAAGGGATATGGACTTTATGGACAGAAGCATTAGGTAATTATGCCGAAATATTTAAGTTTGATCTGACAGCCTCTCCCATGTCTCTAACAGTATATGGGTATCTCGGCACCTCTATAAATAAGAGTTTATTGGGAAATATTTTAGAGCAAAGACTCACAAAGACTTACCTGCACCTAGGTGATCTTCCAAACCTTGTCACATTTTTGATGGGATAGAAATAGCTCAAGGTTTGAGAAAGTCCAAAAGTTGCATATTATTTAAAGAATATGCTAATTTATTTGTAAAGATTATTTTTAAACATAAATTTAATGCTCAAAGGATAGATGTGGTATTTAATCATTATAAAGAAAATTCTATCAAAAATACATCACGTCAAAAGAGATGGTCCCAGAAATCAATTGATATAGAAATTGACAGACTCAATATTCCACTTCCAGAATAATGAAACTTGTTCATTCATTCGATATTTAATAAAAGATGTTTAACACATTTTCTGTCAGAACAACTTCTTGAAAATTTGTATCTAGTGATGGATTCGCGAGTATCAATAAATGTGGGATGAATTTTGAACCATCAAAATTTCTTAAATTTAAATCATGAAGAAGCTGATACTCGTATCTTATTGCACATATTATTAGCCAGAAATTGGGGGAATTCACGCTGCATTATTGATTGCAACGATACAGATGTCTTATTAATTTATTTTAAGTAGTTTTGAACTAAAAAGATATGGTTCATAATAGGGCGAGGAGACTCGTGACGATTGATAGCAGTACATGATTTAAATTTGGATAAAAAAACTTTTAAAAAATTTGCCTTCTTTTCATTCTGTGATAGGTCGTAATAAAACCAACCAATTGTCTGGCATTGGAAAAAGAACCTGTTGGAAAACCTACCTTGAACACCATCACCTTTTGGATGGATTTGGCACTGATTCGTAGGTACTCTGAAAACACATTCTCTAATCTTGAAAAAATTTTCATAAAACTGTATTTAAAAACTGCCAATGTTACTTCCATTAACATTTTGAGGGGATTAATGGCCTCTTTAAAATAATTGCTAAATTGCCATTGACTGAAGACTCCCTAAGATTACATTGTTTAAGATGTTTTTACCAGCTAAGTATTTGGCTAAGCTCTTTAAAGACCCAGATGCAGCTTCCTAATGTTGAAGAGTATGAATGGAAAGTAGATCAAGATTGAAGCCTGATACCCACTTTTAAGATTATGCTCGACCTGCTACCAGAAATAACAGAACTTATCATGCAAATGCAAAAAAGGTACTATACACCGATAATTTTCATACATGTACAATATTTTAACAATATTATTCTATTCTAGACTATGGAAGCAAAATTTGCAAATGCAGAAAAAATATTGGCTACATCGGTTAATGCACCTGTATGGCACAGAAAAACTGCAGAAATAGTTTGATCATAGCCGCTAATGTTTTGGAAAATGTAGATTAATGTGGTGAATCTGATTCTGATTAGTTTGAGTCTTGTACTTATATATTTTAATATTATTAATTTATGCTTTATATACTTCTAATTAATGAATTTTTTATTAGGAATTTATTGTATTCTACAAAGCAATAGCCTTACTGTTTATAATCTATACTTATATATACTGTGCTTATACCTTCCATAAATAGTTTATATTTTATTTTTTCTTTTCCTCAAAAAAAAAAAATCATGAAGTAATACACCCTATAAAACATCATTCACCTTCATAGCGGATAATTCAATAATACCTATATAAAATAATGTAAGAGAGTCAAACAGATTGCATACATTTCATCCCTGAGAGAGACGCATATAGTCAAGAAACTGCTTCCTTTCCTTTAAAACCATGACATCAGTAACTGTTTATTGCTATATTTTTGTTAATTTGATAGCAAAAAATATAAAGAAAGCACTCTTACCTTGTCAATACACAGGTGAAACGTTTATGAAGAATATTTTTTTTTCGTTTAGGCCTTCGTTTTTCTTCAAAAGAAAGGTATATTTCTAAAAGAAGATTTTAAACCAAATTTGTCGACAGCCAAAATAAGTTTTAATCTACACCATACTTATACAGGGTGTTATTGAAATACACGTACATATTAAAATGGGGAATAGTATGTAATGACCAAAAACGATTGGCACCAATTTTAACTTCAAATTCTAAAATTTAAATATTGGGAAAGAGTCCCCTTTTCCGACCTACTAGTTTCCATATTTAAAGAAGTAAAATAAATCGAAATTGAACTTACCCATAGAAATTGCACTGTTGCCGTAGCAAAACCAATTAATTCAAAATAAAGTTTATTCCAGTAATTGTTCAAAATGCCGTCCATTATTATTTACACACACTTGCAATCGTCTTTCCAAAGAACTTTGAACATTAGAAATTAGTCTTGGATTTTGTCGTAGTTCCTCGGCTACCGCATTAACTTTATTGGTTAATTGTTCAACACTATTAATAGGTTCATTATAAACTAGTTGTTTCATGTGACCCCACAAAAAGAAATCGCATGGATTTAAATCCGGAGATCTCGGAGGCCACTTAGTAGGTCCATTTCTGCCTATCCACTTTTGAGGAAATCTAATGTTCAAAAACTGCCGTACGTTTAAATCAAAGTGAGGAGGAGCGCCATCTAGTAGGTACCACATCCGTTGCCTTAATTGTAACGGTATCTCTTCTAGGAGTACTGGCAAAATATCTTCTAAAAAGTGGAGGTATCCTGGCCCATTTAATCTGTTCGGGAGAACATAAGGCCCGATTAAATACTGATCTATTATGCCAGCCCAAACATTTATTGAAAATTTTCTTTGATGCCCAGTTTCCCTAATGGCGTGAGGATTTTCATCACTCCAAATATGCGTATTGTGCATATTGAACACGCCATCACGAGTGAATGAAGCCTCGTCAGTATACAATAATATTTTTAGAAAATCAGGGATATCAACACATTTTTGAATCATCCATTCACAAAACTCCACTCTCTTTTCTTCATCACCTGGATATAAGGCCTGGACTTTTTGGATGTGATAAGGATGTAAACCTTGTTCTTTAAGTGTCCGCCACACAACAAATGAGGACACTCCAATTTCAAGACCTAGTCTTCTACAACTTAATTGAGGCCGGTTTTCAACAGCTTCCAATATTTCTTCTTCGGCCGCCAATGTTCTTTGTGTTCTTGTTCTCCCTCGATCTGCATTGACACTCTCAAATTTTCCATGGTCTCTTAGATGCTGAACAGTTGAAATAAACGTACGACAGTCCGGAATTCTCCGATTTGGAAACCGTTCGCGATACAGGATTTGTGCTTGCCGAGAATTTTCTCCAGCTGCCCCATAAACCAGCACTATATCCGTTAGTTCAATATTCGTAAATAGTGGCATCGTAAAAAAATATTTAAAAGTAATCGTAACAACACTTTTTACCAACTTGGAAATGACGCGCTCGTGTTAGCCAGATTCGTAAATCAACTAAAATTTTAATAATCTATAGTTTCAAAAATGTATAGTTTAAAAACAATCATTTATCAAATATTCTAGTTTTTTGATAACGAGGGTAGTAAAAACCAGTCTTCGGAAATAGAAATTAATTCGAAAATCTTGGCAACATGGTTATTTCTTACAAGACTAGTTTTCTTATCATCTGACAAAAACTTGCATATTAATTACTGTTGATGTTTAAAATAGGTAAATAAACCTAATTTATATAGGTCATCCTCAACATATCAGTGAATTACGTTTGTTTTAGAATTAGTTTTCAAAAATTAATAACTCCCTTAATGTGGGGTATTTTTAAAAAATAATATTTTTCTACATTCAGTGGGGATCTGCGCAATACCCAGTTTTAATATGTACGTGTATTTCAATAACACCCTGTATTGTAAAATACCTAATATTATTTTGTTCTATGTGGAATATTTTTCGATTCCTTTGTCTCAACTTCGCGCGTTAAAGTTTAGAATATGCATCCCTCGTATCTACATGCAATTGTTAAAATTATGAATGAATGTTGATTTTGTTTGGTCTCGGAAATAATTTTGTAGTATTTAGGATCCACCCTTAAGTTGTAATTTTTATACCTACTAAACTACCGTTGCCCCGCAGGTCTTTTAGTTTGTAATGTAAATTTTCGAATGTTCCGAAAATATTCTGTTTTATAAATAGTGCTTGTTAAACATTTTTTCAACTTTTAAACAATATTAGTCCAGCTTGTTAGTTACGCCACTGAAATCTGACAGGATAATTTCAAATTGTAATTGTTAAATTTTGACCATCGAATACCTCGACCGAGATATATCTAACAACCCAGACATATTATATGGTAATTTCTTTCAACAATGTTTCATTTCAAAAAAACGAGGGGTGCGGCTCTCACTTTGGTCAGAATATTATCTTGTCTACTTGCTTGTAAAATCACAAATAAGCAACCTAATACTTTTGTATACTGTTCATTGTGCATTTGTTTGTACCATCACGTTATCTTTGTCCTGATCAGCTCCATTGAACATACAGGAACGAAAACAGTTGCTATTTCTCATGTTACGTTCAGAGAGAACCTAATTGAAATATTAGATTAGAATAGTTTGATGTTTTTTTTTTGGGAATTCTTTGAAGCAAGTAATCTGCTTAAAAAGTTTAGAAAACGGGCTTAAATTGTGGTTTGAATTTAGGTCAAGTTCTAATTCTCGCTTTTGTTGATTATATTGTGCAATTTACCAAAGAATTTTGGTTAGTTTAAAGTTACTTTTTATCCTATTATACTAATGGAGAGGCGGTTCATGTTTCTTTACCATTTATTTTATTAAATAAACCGGAAAGGTAGTCTTAATCTTATTTTGTAAGTGTCTGACATTCTGGAATATTCTTTTGTGTATTTTAAAAAATATACATTAACTCAAGTTGAGGGTTTGCAGCATAGAAAAATAAAAAGAGAAGGTTTGAATAAATGGCGGGACTTGTTTCCTTGTTGGTAGTTGAACCGTAAGCGCTTAGCGCGCTGCTATCACTAAATTCAAACCCGTTTTACACCCACAAAAAAATATGTTTTCAAAAATAATGACAAAGAAATCAATCATTTTACTGATTTACCCCTTGAAATTTCACTTTAATATAATGTGTGATCAAATACAGGGATAATCATTAATAAATTTAAAGTTAAAGCTAAATTTAAATATTATTAGATGGTGTAAATCTGGCTTTGAAAATAAATTAGGTTATGTTGCTATAAATGTGTCAGCTTGATATTATTTTCATTTTCAAATATATTTTTTTCAAATGTAGGTGAGTAAATTGTATTAAGTGTAAGTTAGATTTAACTAATTTTACTATAGAGAGGTTCTTAAGAAAATCAGTAACTTCTGATTCATTTAAATTTTAATTGCAGAAGTATTTTTCTCACAAAACTAACAAGAAATGTTATGTTTTTCCTGCTATTATTACTCTAGAGATACATGGATCCACATTTTAAACATTTGCGGTTAAAAAATGAAAGAAGTTGTGAGCGAAATGTGTGAAGCCAATTTACAAACAAATATTGTAGAACCGGAGATAGAACCTCATCCTAGTTTTACTCATAAAGACCATGATGAAAAAAGGCGAATGATTTGTGCTCAAAAAGTTATTGTTCAATTTTTGGGTGATATTCATTATTATATTTATCAAGTAATACCCAAATATGTTCAAAAACTTATATGCTATTTAGGTCAACCTGTTAATTTTTGCATAGTTCACCTATTAAGATCATAAATCAGATGTTTTCTATTTTTATTGAAATTTTTATACCTTTTATTGCAAGAAAAATGTAAGAATTTAAAAAAGTTATGACTCTGTTAATTTTTAATTTTAAGATACACACTGCACCTTTATTTTTGTTTTGTTTTAGATATTCCTGGGTATGGAGATTTTTGGAATGTGCATAAATGTGTTTCTTAATTAGGGTGAATTTCAAAGCCCACCTATATTGAAGCTGGAGGCTTATTGTAACCGAAATAGGCATTACAACTATTCTTGATTGAAATAGATGGGAAATGTCTTAAAGGGACAATACGTATAAGAATTAGAATGATTTGTCCTTGGATTAATAAGGGATATTTAAAACATTAAAACAATTGTGTTTATAACTAGTTTGACTTTTCATAAAAACTATACCTGGTTTTTTTAATAATAAAAACATTGTGATGTGCTATGCTGGTTATCCTATTATATTTTTATTTTTCAGTAATTTAGTGTGTGATATAGTGCTTGTTATGTTCAAAATATGCAGTTAGAAGATAATGAGACACATGTAATTACATATGGTAATTCTAAATAAATAAAACTTGTTAAAAATGTGTTTTATTTTTCAACTAATTTTATTTTTCAGTTAAAACAAGTGACATTTTCCATTTTTCAACATTTACCTACAACAAAAATTCACTAAACTTGTTGTTTGTTTAGTAGTTGTAAGTAAAAGTTGTCAAATAGGAAAATGTTACTTCAAATTGCTTCAAACATCTAAAATATCAAGCCCGCCAATTTTTAAATCGCTTTAATTAGTAGTGTTCTACTTTATCGACTGAAACTGACAGGTGTAGTTCAACCGTAAGCGCTTAGCTCGCTACTGTTGAGGTCAAACAAATTTGTTACCAACTATTTACATGGAATCCGACCCCCGTGGTTTGCAGCATTCTTTTCAGGCAATTACACCGAATATGATGCTAATAATAATAAAAAAAATCTGATGTGGCCAACACATTACTTTCTTATCTAGTTATTATATGCTTTTTTCGGTTATTTTGTACAACCTATTGCAGCATCTCTATAAATGTTTAGAGGATAAACTAAATATATACATTTTCCACATACATCTACCTCGAAACATTTTTCTATAGATATTCATTGAAAATGAAAATACTGAAAAATTTAAATTTAGCACTTTTCCTACAATTTTTCCATTACGGTTCATTTTAGAAAAATCATGTATAAACAAAAATTATAGCGATCGATATCGCAAACAACTTTTAGTTCAACAATTTTCATAAAAATCAGAATTTTGCACATTTTGTCAAATTTCTCGAATATGGACCATTTCTCGAAATTTTGACATAAAACAAAAATTATAGATAATAATATTAGAAGTAACTTTTATTTAAACAATTTTCTTCTCCAAACATAAATAACAGATATATTTCATAAAATATAAAAACGGCCTTCCATAAAGTACCCCCTGCCCCACTGGTGTTCCAACTTTGTCCAAAATCTAATCAGTTCACGTCAGGTCGAAATAAAAATTAAGTTTAAAATTTAATGTTTTTTTCTTTATCCGTTTTTGAGTTTTCTTCAAAATTCGAAATTTACACATTTTCTCAAATATCTCGAATACGGTCCATTTTAAAGAAATTATGTATAGGATAAAAATTATAGAGAAATATATTACAACTTTTATTTAAATTTTTATAAAAAAATATTTTTTTTACATTTTGTCAGGACCAGGCACCTTTCTTATGGAAAAATGGCTTTCCGTCATATTTTCTGAAACGTTGATATGTTGTAGAACTCGATGCTCTGACAAAAAGTGTCTATTGGCCCAAACCGATCCTATGACTAGTTTTCGAGTTACAGGGTGTTAAACTTCAAAAATGCCACTTTTTTGTAACCAGATTTCTCATAAATGACCTATTTCATTCGCGCTTTTTGTAGAAAACATGATTTATAGATTATTTACCATTGATTTTTTAAAGTAAGTTACTGTGGAAACTGGTTAATTACAGGGTAGTTCGGAAATAAGTAATACAGTTTTTTTCTTAAATCTTTTTTTTTATGACAGCGTTAAATGAACGAAAAAATATAATTTCACAATGCAAATATAGTGCAAGTAATTGCTTCTGGTTGATAAATCCCATTTTATACAGGGTGACTCATAAATATGATTACAGAGGGTATATATTGTTTTTCAGCTTTAACGAGTCACCCTGTATAAACGATGTATCCTGAATTTTCTTTATTACATTAAGTACATGTACGACCTATCACCCTATGTCATACATGGTGTTAAACCGATTGTAGAAACTTTAAAAATTGGCAAAGTAGTTTTTTGTGCAACACCCTGTATTTTAAAACTTTCTCCGTCAACTTTGTAAATTAATACATTTTTAAATTAAGAAAAGTTCAGTATTTAACTGAGCAAAATTTCGTTTTAATTCTATGACCAGTTTTTTGAAAATATAAATCCAAACTTACTATAATTAAACGATTTTTTAATATCTATTTTGCTGGTCTGGAACTGCCTTGGAATACTTAATAATCTTGCAACCCGCAACAATCTAAAACTAGCGTGGGTACCGGGACACCAAGGTATCCAAAGAAATGAAAAAGCTGACGTACTCGCCAAAGAGGAATCAGATCTACCATTTACAGGACCCGAACCTGTATTTGGGCTAAGCAAAACCTCTGCCCGACAGGTAGTGAACAGATGGATATTCACTAAACACCAAATTCGCTGACAACAGATAAGAGGACACAGAAGCAGCTAGCTTCATGCTAATGGGACTAAACCCACGCATGGCCGCTGAGGTACTATAGCTTGCAAGGCCTCAGATATTAACCGTCGTGGGATTACTAACGGGGCACTGCTTGCTAAAACACCTTCATGTGATGGGACTACACAATGATTCTACCACGAGTAGACTGCATGGAAGAGGAAGAGACCTCGTATCATGTTATCTTGGAATGCGAAGCTCCCGCTAGGCGGCTATTTACTCTTTTCGGTCTAAAACCAGAAAAAATGCCCCAAGAACCTAGTAAAACTTACCAAAGGCACAGGACTATTCCAACGATAGTACCTGAATACGGGGAAAGCAGGAGAATACAATAGACCCAAGAAGCCGCAGTGGTATGTGCCAAACCTAACCCTGCCTGCTTATACACGACAAAGATAAAGATGCTAATATGTATATGTGTATACAGACTTAGCAAAATCAAATATACAGGCCTTATTGTCAGCTATAATACTCGGCGATTGTTTATACTTGAGACGATTTGATTTATTACGACGTCACTAATTGAGTCATTAAATCTTACGAACGATGTACAGATGATTATACAATCCAGCATCGATGTTAAATCGCTCTTTGTCTTACATAAACAATCGCCGAGATCTGTTGCTAATTCACGACAAAAAAAAAGTAATTGGGAAGATGTTAACAGCTTCTTAAAGGAACGTCTTAAGACACTAACATCTATTTCGCGATATCAATTCGACAAAAGAAAAACAACTTTTCACAATTCTTTTTAAATTAAGGCTTGGTATATCCCATACCTTTTTACAAATAATATTTAATTATTGCATTCAGAAAATGCACGGAAAAAAATGTGACTAGAAAATGTTACTACAATGTTGTAGTAGTAGACTTGTAGAAAAATACTCAACAATTTGTAGAAAATTTTACTACAATTTATAGGTAAAAACTATTCATTATTGTAGCAATTGAATTGTCGAATAAAATGCTACAACAATAGGAAAGAATTCCACAATGTTTAGTATATTTTACTATTGTTTGTAGAAGTAGAAATTTATTACAATTATCGTAATTACTACTACCAACTTCTGAAAAAATTTGTACAAATATTAATAATTATCTCTACAAAAAATAGTAATTTTCTCTACAAAAAATAGTAATAATTTACATCCCTTCTTATGAAAAATATTCAATTTTGTTCAAAAATATTCTATAATATTGTAGAAATTCTAAGTCATGTGAACAAAACAGAATTCTGCTATTGGCCAACGTTTTCTGACGTCGATCATAAATGGCCAGACAGCAGTAGCCGTTCGCCATGTTCACATAAGAAAGCATGGACATATACGAGTACCTATAACACATTATTATATTATAAGCACCGATGCGTTTGAGAAAATTTTAATAATAAATTCTATTGGTGGTAAGTACATTTATTATTGTTTCTGAATAATTTACCTATAGATAACTAATTTAAATAACCTTAGTAGATTATTTAAAAAAAAATAGTTGTGCCTAACGATCGAATGTTGTGCCAAATTCAGTGAGGTTTTTTTGTCTCAATTGTGACATACCTACTTTCTCATTTTTGTTAGTTATCTGACTTAGTCATTTAATATCCAAATCAGTGTAAAGGTGATAAATATCCCCGTTTTAAGGGTATGAACAGTTCAATTGTTATTAATTTTTATTTCATATTTTTCAGGTGCAGAAAAGCCAACTGAGACTGAGGGTGCTATTATTACTGTTATTTATTACATAATGTAATTAAGACTTTGTATCTTTTATATTAAAACAATAAATTGAATATTTTATTAAGGAACATTTTTTCTAGGTTATAATTATAATAATTATGGAATAATACTACAAGTTTTATTAAAAATTACTACAATTTGTATGAATTTTTACTATTTATTGTGTAAAATTTTCGTATTTATTTTCATAAAACGCAATACATTTTTAATATAAATTCATAAAATGAATAGCAAAAATTTTAACAATTTGTAGAACAATTCTTGTGATGCATTTGTATATTTTTACTAAATATTGTAGATAATAACTATACAATACATTCTCCACAAATATTTGGAAATTTTTACTACAAATTGTCCCTGTCCCTATTTGTACTATTTATTGTAGAGAAAAAATCTACAATTGTAGAAATTTGTTCTACAATTTTTTTTCCGTGTGACCAGTAAAATTATATAACTAGGTAAATTATCATTATTCCAGAATTTTGCCCCATATACTGCATTCGCCAATCAATTGTATATTTCTATTCCAAATCTTCCTAAAGCTATTCTTTATATAAATTGCACATATAACAAAATTGAGAAAATTAGTAATTTTCGAATTTTGCGACAATCTTATTGTTTACTAAAAAAAGAACATTTATTTAAACCTGAACTAATCGTCTCGCCAAAAGTATACATATTAACAAATAATGGCCCTTTCTTTTCTAATTCAAAGAATAATGATGCATATTACGCAGAGAATTCCAATAGGTATTATGCAGATAATTCCAAAATGACATTATAAGAACTTGATAGAGGTTTTAGTTATTCGGTTCTTCTTTTTAATGATCTTTTAGTTATTGTTCACATTCTTTCTTTTCTAAATCACAACGAAAATCAGTACACAAATATTGCTGCTAATTAATCACGTCTGATTTCAAGTACGAGATGGGTAGTGGAGGCAAGAAACCGTCATTTAAAGTAATTTTTTAAGTTTTGCCGCCAGTCGATCCTAGAATATCATGCTGCCAATTTACATGACTTTTACTACATCAAGCAAATATTAAGCATCCATCTGCACGTTTGTTTAAATATATTGAGAATATCAAAAATAAGATAATTGAGGAACATCTAGATAATGGTTCTGAACTAATATTAGGTCAAATATATTTTTGTTGCACCTTATAGATACTTCATTATTAGTTTTTTTTACTGTTCTCGTAAAAATGAATTGATAGCAGACCCTGCTTTTAAATTATTAACATTTTCATGTGTTATTTAAAAATAAACCTTGAATATATTTTTTTCATATAGCTATCACCAATTGTTATTGCAACTAACCATCACATAACCTTAATATTCCTTTGATACTTCAATCTCTAAATTCTCTCTATATTTTTTTTGTTCCTATACATCTTTTATGCTGTCTGTATGCACATATATATTAGCATCATCCAGTATTCTTAAATAATGTATTTAATTATATTTGATGATGTGCAAAATATATATTAAAAAATCGTTTAACTATAGTAACTTTGGATTAATATTTTAGAAAAACTGGTCATAGAATTACAACAAAATTTTGCTCAGTTAATTACTAAACTTTTCTTAATTTAAAAATGTAATAATTTACAAAGTTGACGGAGAAACTTTTAAAATACAGGGTGTTGCACAAAAAACTCTTTGCTAATTTTTAAAGTTTCTGAAAGCGGTTTAACACCCTGTATGTCATAGGATGACAGGTTGTACATGTATTTAATCTAATAAAAAAAAAATCAGGATTCATCGTTTATACAGGGTGACTCGTTAAAGCTGAAACGAATAAATACCCTTTGTAATCATATTTATGAGTCACCCTGTATAAAATATGATTCATCAACAAGAAGCAACTACTTAAACTATATTTGCATTGTGGAATTATATTTTTACGTACTTTTAAAGCTGTCATAAAGAAAAAGACTTTAAAAAAAAAACCGTGTTACTTATTTCCGAACTACCCTGTAATTAACCAATTTCTACAGTAACTTACTATAAAATATTAATGCCTAATAATCTATAAATCATATTTTTTACAAAAAACGCGAATAAAATAGGTCTTTTGTGAGAAATCTGGTTACCAAAAAGTGGCATTTTCGAAGTTTAACACCCTGTACCTCGAAAACTAGTCATAGGATCGGTTTGGGCCAATGGACACTTTTTGTCAGAGCATCGAGTTTTACAACATATCAACGTGCTGGTCATTGCCTCAGGCGTTCATTTGCAATATTAGTTCCTGCTGCTGATGCTGCTGCTGCTGCTGCTGCTGCTGCTGCTGCTGCTGCTGCTACTGCTGCTGCTGCTGCTGCTACTGCTGCTGCTGCTGCTGGAGCTTTAATGGCTGCATTAAAACATCTTGAAGTACAGAAATCTGCCTCCATAGTAGAATGGTACATCGCCAATTCAAAAAAGAACAAATTGGAAACAGAGCTCGAACAATTTTAAGTCAAATCAATAATGATAATGATACCCAGAAACCAGTATGCTAAATATCCGATTAATATATATTTATCAATGTTTAATAAGAATATTTCATGAACAAAAATCTTCTACACAAATACAACAAACTAGAGATACTCGGTCAAAATTAAATTTAATTATTGTTGAATTTTTTACTAAAACAGTGACCCAAAATGTTTAACGTTCTTCAAAAATAAAAAAATAACCAATTTTAAAAGTTTTAAAAAAGAAATAATTATATCAAAAATTACCCAGATAAATTTCCTTTCTACTGATTTTACATTGTTTTCATTTTTAATAGTAATTACATGTACAATTACCAGGACTTTGCCAAATGGTCCTTTGATCAATTACTCTTGAATCTTGAAATAGTAAAATTAAAACTATTTAATTAAAAATTTGTTACATTGCCTTAAATACCAATTACATTATTTAAAACTCGTTTAAATACGTCAGAGGACTAAAAGCCACAAGACAGGCCACTTAGACTAGCGTGGTTATAAGCCCTGTAGGACATTTTATAATTATTATATTTTAGAAATAAGTAAAACATTTTTATGTATGTAATACTGTTTGCAATATATTGAATTGAATAATTGCGTTGTTTCTAATGATCTATCATCTTCTTTCACTATTTGTCATGATTTTGAATTCATTAATAGCATCAATAAATTTTCTTTAAGAACCAGTAATCGCAATGATGTTGCCGGAGCCATTATTATTTCAAATTCTATTAATTACACCAATAAACCCTTTTTGTTTTCGGTAGGCCACCCTGTATACAGCTGTAGATAAAATATAGTATTCCATTCGTGTATAACGGACCAAACTACACTCAAATATTGACAACACTGTAATATGGTATACATTACACAGTTGTTTAATAATATACTATTTAATAGCAGTATATATTTAGTTTCTCTGTGATTAGACAGTTATATCCCCTAGAAAGAAATTATTCAAATCGATAAAACACATTGTATCTCACATATTTCCGTTTCCTAATAACACAAAAAAAGTATCTTTATTTCAATTAATATTGTTTCGCTTTTCAAGTTAACATCCAACACATTTTATCCTCGAAAAAGTTGGATTAACATCGAATCGCCGATTCCATGATTTGGATTCGTTGCAAACAGACATCAGCAATAGTAAATCGAGTTTTGCAAAGTTGGCAAACCGCACGACGAGGATGCGACGCCTCGGATGACGCGTCGTGACGCCCGGTACGTTCGCTAGGCGAAATGAGACCAATTATTATCATTTCGAACATCGTTATTGTCGCAAGCACTGCCAGTAAATATGTTTAATTTCTCCAGATACTGTCATCGAGATGTCCCTCTTTTTGATTCTGAGGAAATTAGAGAAGGAGGTATTGTTTTAATGAACGGCGTCTGACTAACGAAATTCAAAATAAATCTTTCTCTTACTATCAAAAGGTCTGATGTTACATTACAAACATTTAAACTTAAATTATGAATAGAATAGTGAATGGGGATGATGCTGCTGGCTACATCCTCATCACGAGTGCCAGTTCTTAAACTGGCCACAGCTCGGTTTTGGTTTAACTCTAGCTGCGTCAATAAAATAAAACTGCGAACTTTTGTATTCGTATATTACCATGAACAGGAACAGGAACACATTAACAACTATTCTTTGTATTATTTAATACAGGGTTTTGAATATAAAATATTGAGATTAAAAGAATGACTTTTTTCTTTGACTTCTGCTCAAACAACAACTTTTGACTTTTTTTAAAAAATAAAATACAAACATGTAGGTTAAAGTTTAATCTGTTCTCTAGTGGACGCACTGTTTCAAAACTTGATTCTGCTTTAAAAAAAAAAACCATTTACCATTACCGATGATTGCACAATGAGGCTCAAGTTTAAACTAAGACTATATTTTAACTGCCAATTGTTACCACCAGCCTTATGTGTGATTTATTTAAAGATTGTGACAGACTATCAGCGGGTTGCAAAAACGATCATAGCTTAAATATTTAATGCCTTGTTAAACCCGAATACGGGTTGCATTCTGCTTTAAATAAATAACAGAGTCGTGAGTTGACAACGTCGCTTACCTCCGTCTCGTCTCATACCTCATTTAATTTAATAGGTGTATTTTTATAGATTGAAATTGTGAATTTTTCAATAATCGTTTTCAATATTCCAGCCAATTTATTTGAATGTCGAGAGGTACGTAATATATATTATAAAAAGTTAAATTTGAGTTCGTTTAGTTAAAGAATAAGGGTTGACAAAACAACGCAGCCAATTTACAGCTACCGATAGAAGAAAATGTTCAAACTACTACGAGTGTAAATAAAAATAAACTAATTTACTTAACCTAGGCGAGAGCAATCAGTTAAATTTAAATGGCCTCAGGCCGTACAGGTTAGGTAAATTGGTTGGGTTTCTTCTCATTTTTATATATTTTCTTGCGAAGCAACTCCCAATGGCTCCAGGCTGAAAAGGTTAAATAAATTAGTTAAATTTCGTTTTTTCTTCTCATTTTTGTATATTTTTTAGCGGAGCAACCCCCGATGACTCTAGGCCGGACAGGTTAAACAAATTATTTTTTTTTTAAACAATTTACCTAAAACGTGCCATCGGGAGACAACTGGACATTACCGAGATACATATTTTGGGCGAATTCATCAGAATGCTTAATCTCAATGACGATAAATAAACATTAAGCTCAAAAAATATTAATATTAATTTGTAAACAGTATTGTTTGATTATCGATAAAAATTTGCCAATAGTACCTAATTTGACGAAAGCCAGTGAGTTTAGTTTCCCCGGTAATAGGTATAAGACAGACTGTTGCATGGTTTCATAAATAATGTCACACATTTGTTTATTGTGAATAGTGTTAAATATAATTTTGACGCATTATCGTAAAAGTCTGATAAGATAAATGATTTTAAATATGTATTGATCCAAAAAAATAAGATAAAAGTGTATAAAGAAAACATTATAAAGCAAGGGCTGTAATTATTAAAGGAAATCTAATATTACAAAAAGGCACACAATCACGAAGCAAACCCTACCCAAGTGGAAATTGCCGAGAAAATAAACAGTTTGACACAAGTTGCAGTTAAATCAAGCAATACTCCAAGATTACTCATTTCCAGTGAGGTAACTGATTTAAATGATGCTGCAAGTCTCAATATCCCATCGGTATCCAGTTTAAGCCGAACAATAAAAAATGTCAGAAAAGTTACAAGTGTAGGAAATACTTCAGTGGTGACATAGTTACAAGACTTTAAAATTGCTGAGCAATTGCAAAAAACGAAACAAAGAGACCAGATTGTTTTATATGGTATCCTCCTACTTGCGTACGTCCCATTTGCGTACACGGTTAATTAATTTTGTCCCACTTGCGTACACCGTGAGGTCATGCCTTGTGGCAGGTAAAAATATTATGATGCATAGTCCTACTTGCGTAAACACATAAAATAGGGCCCATTATAATACTGAACAGTTTGAAAGTGTTATAATTTTCTTTTTTAATGGCCACAAAATATTTCAAAATAAAAGTTCATTTCATGTACTTATGTTAAGTTACAAAATTACTATTATTTTCAAGTAGTCAAAAATGTTATTTACGTTTTAAATAAATGAAAATAATTTTTTTTACTACTAACCTGAGAAATTGCTATTATTCACTCCATTTCCTAACGAGAAGTAATATTTCTCACCCTAGGTAAATAATGATAATAAAAAAACACCTAGGTAAATAATGAGAAAAATTGTATATTTTAAACGAAATTAACAGAAACACTTGTTAACGTAATTTTAACCAAAAGCACAAAAATATATATTAACTAGGAAATTCAACACCGGCAATAGGCTTTAAAAATTATTAATTAATACCATTAAATCCATGTCACTAAAATATCAAAAATGCAATGGGATATTTCCTAGAATCATCAAAAATTTGACACATGCCAAATTTTTACATAAATAAAGCCAGTCTGATTAGAAACACGCTCCACTCTGCTTGATATTTCGAAATATTTAACAAATTGTAAGGAAATTACTTATGTCAAAATTAAAATTGCTAATATATTAATGTTAGTAGTAAAAAAAATTCTATATATACCTCGGCTGAAAAAGCTATTATTTACCTCGCACATTATATCCCTCGGCGCTACGCGCCTCAGGATATAAAAGTGCTCGGTTAATAATAGCTCACTTCTCACCCTATGTATATAATGTACTATTATATACTCTTAATAAGTAATTGGTAATATCAGGGCATTAGGGAAATTTAACATTATTCATTATTCGATAATTGATTTTTGAATTTCTTAACACTTCGAGTAAAATCGTTAGAAAGTGTACTACTGCCATATTATTCAGTTCAGTCGTCTAATAACCGTTTTTATTTCCGAAATGGATCAACTTCAAATAGTTAATACAACCAAAGGGAAGCCATCAGCTATTTTTAAGGACCAACAGTATCGACAACATAGAAAAAACAAACAAGAGGTTGTGACATGGTTGTGCGTCAAAGAAAAAAGTGAAAAATGCCGGGGAACATTAAAAACAAATAAATCCCAAGTTCTGTCAGTATCTGAGCATAACTGTAAACCAAATTTGGCACAACTAGAAGTGAAAGTTCATAAAGAAAATGCCAAAAAGCGAGCACGAGAAACTGATCAGGACATTCCAAACATTTACCGTGAAGAAATGAGGCCACTTTTTGATCGTGGAATTGACTTTGTCTGCGATATTCCAATGTTGTCTTCAGTAAAGACCACTTTATATCGACACAGACAAAAGGCAAACGGACTGTCGAAAGAGCCAAAATGTGCATCGGATGTCGAAATACCTGAAAGGTCTCTTCTTTTGAACGATGGATCTTCCTTCCTGGTCGCTGATAATAGTTACGAAGACAGAATTTTAATATTTTTGTCATCGATTGGAAAGGAGATTATGTCAAACCAGAATACTTTCTTTATGGACGGCACTTTTAAGTGTTGCAGTAAACAGTTTACTCAACTTTATAAAATACATGCGGACATTGAAAGCAATACAGACGAGCGAAACCTAATTTCTGTAGTATTTATGCATTACTCAAGAACAAAACTCGCTCTACGTATGAGAGAATATTTACGATAATAAAAAGATCCACAAACTGGAAACCAACATTAGTGACTGTAGACTTCGAGGAAGCAGTGATTATAGCTATAAGGAATGTGTTTCCTAACGTTGTAATACATGGCTGTCATTTCCACTACAATCAATGTATATGGCTAAAAGCACAACAGTTGGGCCTAGTTGTAGAATACCGGCACGATGATGAACTGCGACTACATATTCATATGTGTGCTGCTTTAGTTACATCATCAGGGCGTCGATTCTCGACTATTTTCCTATAGGAATTTGCTTGATTTTCCTATAGGAAAATAGGTTACGTATTCTAGAGTTAAGTTGTAGGAATATTTTCCTAAGCCGTTATAGGAAATTATTTCCCATGCTCATGAGACAGGGAATTTAATTTTCCTACAAGATTTTGTAATCGCGCTTGCGCAATAGTAGCTTGTTTAATGTGGTTTATTAATTTATGCTTACTTTTTAGACGATTCCAAAAACTCATTTAAAAAAGAAACATGCTACATATATTATTAAAAGTTAATTTTAATTTGACGAGTAAAATTATCCTATTTGAAATGTCTTTTAAGTCAGTAAATAAAGTAAACCAAAATCCATAAATTTTTATGAAAATTTACCAAAGAAACTTGTTACTTTTGAGTCTTTTTTTGCGAAATTCGCACATC
This sequence comes from Psylliodes chrysocephalus, assembly GCA_927349885.1. Taxonomy (NCBI): domain Eukaryota; kingdom Metazoa; phylum Arthropoda; class Insecta; order Coleoptera; family Chrysomelidae; genus Psylliodes; species Psylliodes chrysocephalus. The sequence continues at coordinate 7,586,200 of OV651827.1, read as the reverse complement.
AGGATTCCTCGAAGGAGCCCAAACCAAGTTATAATGATGTATGATGTGAATTTTACTATAATTTGCTAAATATTGAAAGTATTCCTATATTTTTGTATTTCAAATCAGAAATTAGAGGATACAAGCATTAACCTTTTGGTGTAGGAAAAACATTTGTACTAGTTACTTTCTTTAGTTTCTACTTATAAATATAAATAACGGTAATCACAATGGTAGTCCTTCTGAAACTTTTTCGTTTTCTCTTTTAGCTGCTAATAAAAAATATTAAAAATAAATAACCAGTACATCCAGAAAATCAAATATTTTTGACAAATTGTCAAATTGCCTTGTTGCCAACTGTTAAACAACTATATTTAACTGAAATAAATACATTCCATTGGCTCCGTTTTGCGTTATCTTGAAATTATCAACGACATACTGAAATTGGAACTCCTACAGGAAATTGGATTCCTATTGTACTCGAGAATACCGACAACTAAAACTGTAGGAATATTATCATAGGAATTCATTTTCCTCGGAATCGAATTCCTACAACTCGAGAATCGACCCTCTGGTCAAAAGAAACCATCCGCCTGTCTTACAGTTGGTTAAACACTTAAAAGAAGAATCAGAAAATAGTGATTTTCTTTATAAACGAAAAGAATTGAATTTGGAGGGAAAAAGAAGAAAAACAAAATACGTTAAGTTGGACATTAGAATTGATAAAATAATAGCGACATGTACAGAAACAAAAGACGTTAAAAAATGCCTAACCCAGCTTACGTCGCTAAGTTAGAGTAACCGACTGTAGGGCTCTGCATTTTGCAAAATATACCATTCTTTTTGTAAATTCTTAAAAAACAAAAAAAAACTCAAAAAAAATAAACTAAAAAAACAAAAAAACAAAAAAAATAAAAAACTAAAATAAATACAAAAAAAAACTTTTAAACACGCCAGCAAATCGCTGCAAGTCCTAAGCCTGGAAAAAGTGTGAAGGAAAGTTTTAAAAATAAAATAAAGTATAACTGTATATGTACGCAAGTAGGACTATATATCGTAATACTTTTACCTGACTCAAGAGATGATCTAACCCGTGTACGCAAATGTGACAAAATTGACCGTGTACGCAAATGTGACGTACGCAAATAGCACTATATCGTTTTATATGATTCCGAATGCGCTGAAAGAATAATCATATTTGAAACAAAAAATAATCTTAAATATTTAAGTAACTGTAAAGAATGGTATGCAGATGGTACATTTAAGACATGAAGCTGAAACTAGCAGCCAGAGTTAGCAGCCGATAATTTTTTATTTAGAAAAATCATATATTTTTATGTGAAGTGTCTTCCAAGTCAAATTGTTTTTTAATATTTTTAATGTTCTTGCACTCAATATTATGTTTAAGAATAACGTTTTCTTGTAGCCTATTGATTAAGAAATCCATTGATACATGATATAACCCAGCGCCGATAATTTTTCATTAAGAGGAAATTTCTCTCGAGCCTAAATGTTTTCTGATATTTTCATCGTTCACGGAAAAAAAATTGTAGAACAAATTTCTACAATTGTAGATTTTTTTCTCTACAATAAATAGTACATATAGGGACATGGACAATTTGTAGTAAAAATTTCCAAATATTTGTGGAGAATGTATTGTAGAGTTATTATCTACAATATTTAGTATAAATATCCAAATGCATCATAAGAATTGTTCTACAAATTGTTATAATGTTTGCTATTCATTGTAAGAATTTATATTAAAAATGTATTGCGTTTTATGAAAATAAATACGAAAATTTTACACAATAAATAGTAAAAATTCATACAAATTGTAGTAATTTTGAATAAAATTTGTAGTAGTATTCCATAATTATTATAATTATAACCTAGAAAAAAATGTTCCTTAATAAAATATTCAATTTATTGTTTTAATATAAAAGATACAAAGTCTTAATTACATTATGTAATAAATAACAGTAATAATAGCGCCCTCAGTCTCAGTTGGCTTTTCTGCACCTGAAAAATATGAAATAAAAATTAATACCAATTGAACTGTTCATACCCTTAAAACCTTTACACTGATTTGGATATTAAATGACTAAGTCTCATAACTAACAAAAATGAGAAAGTAGGTATGTCACAATTAAGACGAAAAAACATCATTGAACTTGGCACAAAATTCGATCGTTGGGCACAACATTCGATCGTCGGCCATAACTATTTTTTTAAAATAATCTACTAAGGTTATTTAAATTAGTCATCTAAAGGTAAATTATTCAGAAACAATAATAAATGTACTTACCACCAATAGAATTTATTATTAAAATTTTCTCAAACGCATCGGTGCTTATAATATAATAATGTGTTATAATAATATGTACTCGTATATGTACCATGCTTTGTTATGTGAACATGGCGAACGGCTACTCTGCCGTCCAAAGATAAACTCCCGTATTTGCAAAAAACTTAAAATGGAGGAAAATGATAATTTAACTTTAATGTATAATATAGCTTTACCTAATATCAACAAATTGTAGAATTTATTATAGAAGAAATAGACAAACTAAACATATTTTTTTGGTAAAATCTTTTATAGTTTATCGTTTTTATATAATAAAAACCCATACGGTGAATATCGTTACGTAAAATAAGACCTTATACTAAGGAGAATACCGGTATTTTGATAATACGGTGAATAGCGTTATATTAAATGGGATATATACTAGGGAGAATACCCGGATTTGGAAAAAAAGGTTGAAATGCCCGGATATTCTTACGGAAATTATGATTTTTATACCATCCGATATTAAAATAATATCAAACCAGTTCTGAAGTTTTATTTTAAAAATTGAAACAGTTGTACAATAATAAATTATTATTTTATGGTAAAACAGTTTTTTTCAGGTAGTTTTGTAGCCAAAATTGTTTTCTATTTTTTGGTATAATATCAACAAGATTTTTTAAGATGTTTTCTACTTTGTGTTTTTCAAACCCATTAGGGTGTGGTTTTATTGAAGGTTCTGGCATGTCCGAAATATATTTTTTTTTGCAAAAAATCGAGTTTTCTCCAATCGGCATTAATATTTATTTTAAAATACAACTCATACTCGTTACGGTTAACCAATATTTCACTTATTTTAGAAATATACAGTCTTGGAGTTTTTTTTTAACTTTAGCTACAGAAGACAAATTTTTCCAGAGTTGAAAATCTTCCAGTGACATGTTTTTAACATTAACCCGTTTTTTGTTGCGCATTTCAACGGTATGTATGAAATCTTTAAAGTCATAAACCTTCTTTAGCCTTTTTAATGACTCGTCAACTTGATGGTGGAAGGAGTCTGCAGACATAAAAGTATGTCCAGACTCAAAATATCTAAGGGTGCTAGTTTCTGCCGAAATGCCTTGATAATTTATTATGTAATTAGAAATGAAAACAGAGTTCAATTTTTATTTTGACTTGAACAATTGTCTAACAATAATATATAGTATATTACATTACGAGTGTGGAAAGTGACATTTTTCACACGAGTGGGAAATATTGTCATACGAGGCGCAAGCCGAGTGCGACTATCACACGAGTGTGGAAAAATGGGAAAGTTGATAAGTTCGACGTGCTAACCACCTGCGCTAATAGCTCTTGTGTCAATTGAATGATCTAATCGGTTATGTATTTAACCAGAATAAAGAGCAAACATTATTTTAAAATTATTTTAATAATAATTGTTAAAGATAAATATCTAGGATCTAATTTACAACAATTTCAATAATTTAACAATCATATCGATTTTAGTATTAATATGGACATTACATAGATCAAAATAGAAATTAGGTGTTTGACATTTTGTGACAACTACTGCGGAAAGTAACATTTATTCTCACTCGGGTGGAAAGTAAATTCTTATTCATACGCGTGTGATATAGGGCACTTTCCATAGGACTATATAGTGTGATATGTGTCACTTTCCTAAGTGGTCGTAGGAAAAAATGTTCTCTATTATGGATAAAAAATGCTTTAAAACCACTTATTATATCTTCCTGATTACGACCATTTATGGCTTCATGCCATAAAACAGCAAAAGGAAATCTTTCAGCAGTAATTGTGCCAACTGGTAGAAAACGTTCATTATATGCGATAATACTTTGGGTAAAAATGGCCCTTTTATACATTTCCAATCTAGGAAGCATTATTTTTTGCAAATCGACTGACGCACATAGGGTATTTTTATCATAAGTCTTTTGCTTATCCAAGGAGTATCGCTCTCGAGAATCTTTTGCTTTTTTGATATGATCATTCCAAGTAGAACACACCTCGCAACCATCTTTAAGGGAGTCAGCAGTATGTTCAGGATTGTGTAACTGAAATGACTCACAAAGTTCGCATTCTTCATTGCCCAATTTCGTAAAAGATATTTTCTTTGCCTTAACAACATTCCTATACTTTTCGTAAGAACAAATAAATTCAGGACACTTCTTTTGAAAATCTTGAAATATCAGAGTAATAGGTATGATCACGCGCTAAATGGTGTAGATACTACGCGTAAACCCCGTATTTGAATTTTACTAAGCAAAATCTACGTATTTAATAGCATGTACGGGTTTATCCTATAGTAAAACAAAAATACGAAAATTTTCCTTAGCATTTGAAGTATTTTATGCAAATACGGGTAAAAAAATAATCTTTTTTTAGTGTTTTTGGGCAAGATACGGGGTTATAACATAGAAAAGATCCGAATTTTGAATATTTTAATTATAATAAACCATATATCTCATATTTCGATTTTTTTTCAAATATGGGTGTTTAGCTTGTGACGGCAGTACTGCTGTCTGGCCATTTATGATCGACGTCAGAAAACGTTGGCCAATAGCAGAATTCTGTTTTGTTCACATGACTTAGAATTTCTACAATATTATAGAATATTTTTGAACAAAATTGAATTTTTTTCATAAGAAGGTATGTAAAGTATTACTATTTTTTGTAGAGAAAATTACTATTTTTTGTAGAGATAATTATTAATATTTGTACAACTTTTTACAGAAGTTAGTAGTAGTAATTACGATAATTGTAATAAATTTCTACTTCTACAAACAATAGTAAAATATACTAAACATTGTGGACTTCTTTCCTATTGTTGTAGCATTTTATTCGACAACTCAATTGCTACAATAATGAATAGTTTTTAACTATAAATTGTAGTAAAATTTTCTACAAATTGTTAAGTATTTTTCTACAAGTCTACTACTACAACATTGTAGTAAAATTTTCTAGTCACATTTTTTTCCGTGTTCTAGCACTGGATATTGTAGTTTTGATTAACTTATCCTTATAGCATATTGCTCGAGGATTCCATTTATGTATGATAAAACCTTGCGTCTTTAATTTTGTATTAAAAAGAAATATGTTTGTTATCGCTAGATCTTTTATTACTAATCCACTTCCTTGCAACATCTTTTTCTACCTATTAATTATATATTTTTTAAGGAGTTAGCAAATTCAACAACTACCTATATATCTAGCTTTTAAATAAAAGATTCCTTTGGTTCTATTACAAAATTGGCCGAATGGGTGCAGATTAAAAAATTTAATATTAAAAAACGAGATTTTATAGTTATTTTATATATTTTGATAAATTTAGAAATGTTATTTGATCATTCTCATACCATTCAATCAGTCGAGGTAAGTCAAATCAATTTCTCTTAAAAAAACCGTTAAATGTCAAATCTCACATCAATACAAAAATATAATTCAAGCGGAATTGCCACAATTCATAAAAACCAAACGCAGAAATCAAACCAACAAGAATGTATTTTTCCTTTCAACAGCAACAAACCCACGAAAAATTTAGTGCGGCATTTGTATATTTATCCAAAACTCAAAAGCACATCGATATTATTACAAATGTTTGTGGTATTGTGTCACAACAATAGTTGCAAAATCCACCAAACGAATATTGGCTACATTTCCTCTAGTAACTCGAGGTGAATAATGAATCGGTCGAATATGAGGGGTTAACTACCCCTCTCTACTCCAGTACAGCTGCCAAATCCGGCTATTTATTAAACATACGTGTTAATCTGGCGTCTATAAAGCCATTTTGGCTCTTATGCGGAATGCTATATGGTTCGTATGGGGGGTGATTTATTTCGAATTGTCACACTAACATCTCTATTTGTTAGAAGCCGCTTTTGGTATTTGATTGAGCAGCTCATATCCCGATTAGGGTAAATTATTTGTAAGGTTTTTGTCGTTGTATACCGGGAATTGTATGAGTTTAATCTACTAAACTAATGGCTATGAGTGGTATGGATGTGTCAAGGAAGTACGTTGTGGTTAATTAAAATGAAAAGAGACATTAAAAGACAAAGGATAATATTCTGTGAACAGTAAGAATATAGAAATGATTTTGTTAACTAGTGTAAAGAAATTCAAGCAATAAATAATTTAACTAATAAAAACGAAATTCTAAGAAAAGAGAAAAATAAAGCAGTCCATACACTACGAACACGAAAAATAAATAGATTGATGAAAAAGCCGTAGAAAAATTTCATTGATTACAATGAATGAACAAATTACTCAAAGAATAATAGCAAAAATAAAAGAGGGTAATAAAGAACTTAAAAATTTGATTCTGGTTTGTGAGACACGTTTACTACTTAAAATTGAATAATTAAACAGCAAAGTAACTTGTTTAGATAAAGAAAATTTGCATTTAAAAAATATAGTAATATTTGGCCTAGACAAAAAACCCGAAGAAATAAACACCGAATTCATCTGCAGTGAACTTAGAAACAGATTAGCAATGAATCTGCAAGAATCGGATATCAACAATTATTACTGCCTTGGCAAACACAAAAATTGTTTGTTAAAAATACAGTTCGTAACAAAGTTGAAAAAACAAACTATTTTAAGAAACAACAAAAAATTGGTTGGTAGCAAAATAGCCATCACATAAGATTTAACCAATATAAAATGTAAAGAAATCAAGATATTAATGAAACAGAAATCTAAAGGAAAACTGTTTTATTCGAGGAAACAGACTAATAATAGAAAAATAATATTATACTATAGAAGAGCTAGAGGAAAATACATCAACAAAAGAAAATAACTCACCTGGAACTCCCATACGACAACAAAAACTGGAACCTGTGATACAACTGGATCTAAATGTAACATCCAAGAACAATACTCATAAACCAAGCAACAGATCAACAATCAATATTTCAAATCCAGTAGCTCAACAAAACGTTAAAGAAAAATCACGATCCAATTGAACAATCAACCAAAGGAAAAATAAGTAAGAATATACGTAATCTCTTTAGTTTAAACTTTTGCAGTATTCTCATTTAAAATTCGAGAGACGCTAAAGTGGTGGTTCCCACCTTATCGAGACTGAGGCCCACAAGCGTAAACTCTTAGCGTAACAAAAACGAGAAATGATTTAACTTAGAACGAAAGACCGAAAGCCGATAGTAGTATTAAAACGTTGAATTTTTTGGTTTGTGAAGCATTGGCATTACTTAGGTTAAACCATGTGATAATTTTCACAAGCCTTGATTTTTAAAAACATTTTATATCGTCTTTTGATTAGGGTTTAAAAACTTGTTCGAGCAATTTATGCAATAATAATTGGCCCTTTTACCTCTTAAACCTGCTCATGTAAAATATTTGGGCTCCTTACTTCGCCTATTTATATTCTATTAATAAAGGACAGAAGGATTATTGCAACTAGGTTAAAAGAAATAAATTAGGTTTCAGTTCAAAATTATGTTCAGTTCATGACTGATATTTATTTATAAAATAAATATGACATAGTACCATCGCATCAGATCTATTAGAAAAAATTCAACATAATTTGCAATATCATAACTATAATACAAGAAGCAAATCTGACTTTCATGTACAGCAAGCCATCACTAAAAAGTCCCAAAATACAATTTTTATTAAAGAGTTAAAAAATTTAATAGACTACCTACAGAAATTAAAAAAAAAACAACAATAAATGTATTCAAAAGTAACCTCAAACAATACCTGATAAATAGACAGAACGGATATACTTTCTTGTGATAATACTCTTTAAACCTGCCCTTTTTAAGTATTTCCCTTAATTTATTGTTATTCTACCCCTCGTTTTACCCGCATTTATTATAAATTATTTGTTTTAAAATCATGTACTTTATTTTAAAAAATTAGTTGATGTTATATTAATACTACTTACTATGTTTAAATTATTAATAGTTTTGTGACGATAGGTTATAGCAACTTATAGCCACAAACCTATTTTTGTGTTAAAGTAGATCAATAAAGAGTAATGTAATTTACAAAGGCCTTCTTTCAACATATAAGTAAATGACAACTTTATAATTAAAATGAAAACACAACAAAATACCTCGGTATCATAATTGATCAAAATTTATAATGGGTTAATCACATTACGTCATTAAAATCTAAAGGTAAGCAGATTCATTTTTAAATTTTATGAATTGAGGAAATTTATGACCAGGAGTTTACTAATTACTATTTACAATTCGCTGGTTGAATATGTAATCTAAAATCGTATAATTAAAATTACCTACAAAAAACCAGCATTATATCCTACCTCTCTTTTATGTAATAAAAAAGTGCTTTGTATAAGAACAATTAAAAAATTTTACCACGGTGGCTATCAGAAATGAAAAAAAAGGTTATCTGAAATATTGCGTTGATACATTTGGTAGAAACAGTCGTATTATGTGGCAAAAACTTAAAAATTTAAACATAAATACCAAACTTGCAAAATCCAAGTTACCTGGAAACCTAAATGTTCCTAAAGACATTAACAATCAGTTTTTATTGGCATCTGGCAACTATGCCGAGGCTGATAAAGATTTGTTACTTTTCTATGGTAATAATCTTAAAGACAACTTCCGTAACTTGCTAAGTTTTTCAACAGTTAATCAAAATACTATTTATAAGTATTTAAACGAAACTAAGACACAGGCTATAGGAATCGATGGTTTGCAAATTAATAAGTATGCTTCTTATGTGCTGTCCGTATATTTTAATTTTCATTACGCATATTATTTACTCCTGCATAAAGAAATCTATTTTTTCAGACCTTTGGAAAGTCACAAAAGTTTTTCCATTGCCTAAAAAGAATATTATTAGTAGTTTTAGTGAATTACGGCCCATTTCAATCTTACCAGTGCTATCAAAAGTTTTGGAAAAAGTAATTAAACATCAGATAGAGTCTCACATCAACAATTACAATATTTTGCCAATCAGCCAATCTGGTTTCAGACGTGGCTACAGCGGTACTTTAGCATTATTAGAGGTTACTGATGATATTTTTAGTGATATCGATAAAGGGAATACAAACGTTTTAATACTTCTAGATTATACAAAATCCTTTAATACAATTAACCACCAGCTTCTGTTCAGTATTCTTCATTATGTTGGCTTAAAATTGTTGTTGACTTAAAATTTAGAATACATGTCAATAATTATCTAAAAAGAGCTTACGCAAATTTGAAAATGCTTTACCCGCATCGCCATGTTTTAGATCAAAATACAAAAATACTACTTAGTGATACAATGGTTCTCATAATTTGGAAAGCAACACTGGGAATTGTTCTATTGCTAGATTTCCGGGGTACCGACTTTCCTTTCTTCAGGTGTCCAAAAATTTGCCTCTACTTGGCTTTCATCGAGCGAAAAACAGCGACATCAAGCGGCTGCATAAGATGGGTGGCGTTGGCCGGAAAAGGACTTATATATACATATATATATATAAATATATATTGTTTTTTCTGCAGAATTGAATCACTTTTGGAGAAAAATGACTTGCTAAGTTGTCTCCCACGATAATAGTTGTTGCGCCCGGTGCCCGAGTTGAGTTGATATGTGGCAACATAATTTTGAAATACCAAATTTCAAAAAGGTTCATATCAAACCACTCGTTTGAACTGTTTGCATATTTAATTCCTGGAAGACCCCCTTTACTCTAATTTTCGTACATATTAGAGGCTTTATAAACAACCATGGAGAAAATCAGATCCCCTCTAGCATTACCACACACCATAATGCTAATAGCGGTACGCGAATGAGTCTGTACTCTTTCAACCCTCTTTGTGCTGCGTGGAACAACAACTTTCTTGGATCCGGAGTCATCCGTAATATTAGTCTCGTCTTAGTTGTATATGTTGTAATCCTCTACATCAGCAAGACCCTTGAATATTTTTGAAAAATGTCATAATGTCGTCCTTATCAACAGATCTTTTGATACTTGATGCCAATCGAACTAATAAACGATTCCTGGCAATGAAACTATTCAGGAAATTACCTCCTGTGAGATTTTTTTGAATGCTCTAACAGTTTTTCCTTGTTTTTCAAGGTATTTTCCAATGAGCATCCTAACGTCATACCTAGTTAACGGAAATCCCCAACTGGCACAAATTCCAAGAGTCTCCGTAATGGTGGCCTCTTCCGCATCCGATAGAACTCTTGGGTGACCAACTGAGTTTATATTTCTTTCAAGGAGCTTCTGCTGAAGTATGCCCCGAGACACCTTGTAGTTTGCCGAGGCTAATTTCTGGGATATGCTGGCCCTAACAGCCGCCACTGCTTCTTGGAGGTTTTGTTCCGTATAATTTCTGTAATTTCTTGACCCTGGCGTCCTTTCATAGTTTCGCACCATTTTTAGTCAATTTTTAGCTGTTAACAAATGAGAAACAACTAAAAAAAAAAAAGGAAAAAAATTGCAAAAAAAAATAAATAAAAAATAATACACGGGGTGCCCAAATAACCCCGAGATGCCCAAGTAGCCCCAGTTTATGGTAAAACAGGTTATTTGATCCTTCTGATACTAAGCCTTTTTTCTTTTTAAAAACTAAACAAAATTGCATTAATTTTTATTCTTTATCCTAAAAAGTCAACTTGATTCTACATTGTAACTAACATTTTTGTAGAGAATTCTTATCAAAAACCTTTTATCCCACTAATCAACCCAAAAAAAATAAATCACTTGTCTTTAATTCATCAAAAGCAGCCATATTGGTAACTCCGATTAAAATGCTGGCACTAATAAATTTCTTTTATTGCAAATATCTCCATTCTATAGTTTGAGTAGTTACTGGTGTAGTATTATAGATGTTTAAAAGTTTTATTTGTGTGTCAAGCCTGTCTTGTTTCAACATTAGTGGTCCATACAACAATTTTTTTAATTTTGTTGTTACAAAGTTTTCCTTTTTTAACTGTAGGGTTTTGCGCAGGGGGGCCGGAAGAGTCCACTGGGACCAGGCAAGGGTTCAGTAGATTCCTTGGGAGTGGAGAGACTATCAGGATAAGCAGCTAAGAAGATTCGTCTGGAAAGAGAATAATAAATATATATTATTCAAGAGCTCTTAAAATTATGTTCCGAAATATAAAATGATATGTAAAAGTTCCCTTTAATTCCAAATTTATCTTCATACTTTACTAATTTTCTACCAACATATAAAGTATTTGTCATAAGTATACAGGATGGTCCAAAATTGCACTGATTTCAAAATATAGAAAGCCTTTTAAAGAAGAGCATTTTTATAAAATAAATATAGTAATTTTATTAATGTTATTTATATACATGTATTGAAATTATTTAATGGAAAGCGCAAAAGGAATAAGAATATTTTACAGTAAAGGATTATGGTCCTAACCCCAGTACACGAAAATGGCAACGATCTTCGGAAAAGTAGGAAAGCATAAATAATAAAAATACTTCTATTTCTAACGTATAAAATATCTATTAGAAAAGCTGAAAAATAAAAATATTTTGGATAGTGAGTTTGAATTTGCAAGTCAACTCTAAATATTATATAAAGCAATTATACCATAATACAATTTTAACCAAATTTTGGAAGTGGTATATTTAAGAAAAAAGTAAAAATAAATATAAAAAAAATATGCATGGGCTCTTAAAATTTAGTTAAAATTGTACCATAAACAAAGACGAAAAATGTTCCTAGTAGAAAATTTCGTTTATTTTGAATAAATTAGTATATCATCTAGATATCGTTGTACTGCAAAGACGTATTAAAAGTGCTCCTATAAAAACGTTAATTTAACAGTGAACTAGTGCACATATTTTCCTGGAACTTTCCATGTGAGTCAATGAATATATAATATACTTGTTTTAAGTTGTATGAAGCTTCAATATATATTCTAACAATAGATATTTGAATCTTTATATTATTTTGGGTCGGTAACAAGGCAAATATTCTCATTTATCGTCAAGAGTTTTTGTTAGATGGTAACATTTCAAATTAAAGATGGGCGACTCCGGCGATTTAAGTAACTGTGATTTATTTAAGAAACTTTTGGATGTTATTCAGTCAGAAAATAACAAATTGTCTCAGCAAATAAAAGAGGAAGACAAAAATATTATTGATCGGTTGGATGAAAACACAAATAAATTAAAAAATCTTGAAATTAAACAACAAGCCGTAGAAACCAGATGCATAACTTTGGAAAGACTGTCTAGGCGTAATAATATTATTATTCACGGTATACAAGTGCCAGAATCTGAAAATCTACTACAATTTATTCTATTAAAGCTAGAAGATTTACTTAAAGTTAAAGTATCACTTACAGATATTGACAACATTTTTAAAATTCCGAGTAAAACAAGTTTTCTTGTCAAAGTTGAATTTACAAACTATCTTATAAAGCAAGAAATACTTCGCAATTGTGTAAAACTCAAAGGAAAAAATATTTTTATTAATCAAGATCTCTGTAAAGAAGATAGGGAAACACAAACATTTCTTCTCAAGCACCTTAAAGCAGCTAGAGGCCAAAAAAAATCTGCTAGAATTAAAAATTGGTCTTTGTTTGTTGATGGAGTGGTATACACCATTAATAATTTAAAGGAACTTGAACAGAACATTCAGGTAAACACTGAAGAACCTGCCACTCCGCAAAACTTAGCACCAGCTCTGGAAACAACAAACAAAAGAGCTAGAACTTCACCAGCTGATCCTGAGCTCGAAAAAATTAAGCTTCACAGGTCCAATTCAGTGTCAAGTGATAAAAGTGACAAACAAACAAGAAGTGGTATAAGTTACTAGTAATTTCTCGTGAAACCAAAGTTATCCCATCTCTATACGCGAATTTTTTTTTAGTCTAATTATCTATTGATAAGTAAAACAGGTGTTAGCTTTAGTGGAATAAACTAAATTATAAATTACTGTTTATTTAAATTAATGTTTTCATTTTCTATTTGTCATATCAATTCTAGATCTGTGTTGTCTGATTTCTTTGAGTTTAAACGTACTGTTTGTGATATTTACGATATAATTACCGTCTCTGAAACATGGCTTTCACCCCAAATTGATGATGATTTTGTACTTCTACCTGGGTATAAATTATTCCGACGCGATCGGTTGACAAAAAGAGGAGGCGGTGTAGCCATTTATATTAGAAATTGTTTTGCTGGTTCTGTATTATCAAGTTTAAACCGAACTGAGTCTGAACAATTATGGATTTCAGTTATACATAATAATAATAAGTACGCTATTTGCTCAACTTACAGACCTAGCGACTTCTCTTTTGCACAGTTCTCAAACGAACTTGATGAATGTCTTAACTGGGTGGCAACAAGACATAATTATATTATAATTGCTGGGGATTTAAATATAAATTTTCTAGACCTTAATAATAAATGGTGCACTATGTTTTACTCAGTTATAAACTCATATAATCTAATACAAGTTGTAGACCAACCAACTAGAGGTCCTAATTTACTAGATGTTATTATTTGTTCAGAAATACTTTCTCCTAATGACATAAAAGTTTCCAGTTCTACCGTTTCAGACCATTCAATACCCTCATGTAACGTTGGATACGTTAAAAATAAATTAAAACCTTTTTTACACAAGTACCGCGATTTTAAAAGATTAAACGTAAATGAATTCAATCATGATTTGAATATGTGTGATTTTTCAGAAATCTACACAACAAACGACATTGACAAAAAAATTAAGATTCTAAATAACAATATATTGTATTTATTTCAGAAACATGCCCCTGTACGGCAAATAAAAATAACAAAAAATAAGGCACCTTGGCTTACAGACACAATAAAAATAATGATTAAATATAAAAACAGGGCATTAGAGAGATTCAATAAAACAAAAGTTCCTAATCATTGGGAGTATTACAAAACTCTAAAAAATCAAGTTAATTACGCAATTAAGAGAGAGAAAAAAGCATTCCTGGAATTTAAGTTAAGACAAAAAAGTAACATATGGAAAGAATTAAATAATCTGAACATAACAAAAAATAAAAAATCTACTATTCCCAATGAACTAAAAAATCCTGAAATAATAAATAATTATTTTATTCACGGTATTGGTGGCCTAGATAACCCAGACATACACATTTTAAATCATTATGAGTCTCATGTCCAAGAGAATCTGCAAGATTTTAAGTTTACCGAAGTTAATGAATTAAAAGTATATGAAAAATTACTCTCCATTAAATCCCATGCTACTGGTCCGGATGAAATAAATATTGTAATGCTGTTACATACTTGCCCTACAATTCTACCCTACGTGATACATATAGTCAATCATTGTATCAATAATTCCACCTTCCCATCCTTATGGAAACAATCAAAAGTATTGCCGCTTCCCAAAAAACAGAACCCAACTGAATATTCTGATCTGAGGCCAATTAGTATACTTTGTACTCTGTCAAAGGCTTTTGAGAAAATTTTAGACGAACAAATTCGCTTTCATATTTCACAATTTGATCTTCTACCTAAACATCAATCGGGCTTCCGTCCAAAATACAGTTGCACTACAGCGTTACTAGTTTAGATTACTCAAAAGCTTTTGACAAAATAAATCACTCTTTACTGTTAGCTTTATGTCATTTTATGGGATTTAACACAGCCTCAGTAAATTTATTGAGCTCTTACCTAAATGGAAGATATCAAAGAGTTCAAATAGAAGAAAAAACATCCAATTTAATACATATTACACGTGGAGTACCGCAGGGATCTATTTTAGGTCCTCTCTTATTTTCAATTTATACCTCTCAATTTTTTAAATATCTGAAACACATGAATTCTCATTTCTACGCTGATGACACTCAACTCTACCTTGACTTTAAAGAATCCGAATCGAATGGCGCTATCACAAAAATCAACGAAGATCTGCAAACTATCTCGGAGATATCTAACAAATTTTGCTTAACAATTAACGCTACAAAATCCAAAGCTATGCTTTTCGGCCGTAAACAAGTTAAAAATAGAATTAAAAATATTCTAAGGGTAAGTATTAACAATGAATTTTTAACATTCTCAGTTTGTGAGAAAAATCTGGGCATATACATTGATGAAGATTTATCCTTTGCGCAACATATCTCTTCTATAATAAAAAAATCTTTCTGTAATCTAAAGTTAATTTATTCTAATCGGGAATTTCTCAACAGAAATACCAAAAAGTTGCTTTGCGAAAGCTTAGTGCTGTCTCAGTTTAATTACGGTGACATTGTATATGGGCCTGCACTTACACAATTTCATAAAAACCGTTTACAACGAACTCAAAATGCGTGTGTTAGATTTATTTGCGGGGTTCGTCGTCGTACCCGTACATCTCAACATCTGGCTAGTTTGGGATGGCTTAATCTAAATAATAGGAGATTGTTACATGCCTATGTCCTGATCCATAAATTAGTGTTATCAAAAAAACCTGATTATTTGTATGAAAAAATAAAAAGGAGATCTGAAGTCCATAATGTTAATGTAAGATTTAAAAATTTCCTAACACTTCCGAAACACACTACAGCCAAATTATTTAACCTTGCCCCTAAAATATTTAATATCACATCACTCTCAAGTTTTAGAAAAGTAGTCAAAAACCTTTTATTTAACGGAGATATCACTTACAATTTTTAATTTATATTGTTAATTAAATTTAGTTTAACAATAATATTTCATGTTATTTCTATTTTTTACTCGTCACTATTGATTAATAACTACAATAACAACACAGATCTAGGATTTATAAAATTTGACCTTTGTTTTTATTATTTCTAAGTTTCCATATTAATTGTTTGTTTGCTTTCTTGTTGAAAGCTAGAATTTCACTTTTTTTCATAGAAAATCTGTATGCATTACTTAATTATTTATATTTTTCTGGGTTGCGTGGAAGAGCGCTGCTTATTTGCTGGCTCAATCTTTGAGCTCGCCAGTAAGTGCGAACGTATTTTTTTATGTATATTTATATAATTTTGTATAATAATTTGTATGTATTGAAAGCAATAAAGTCATTATTATTATTATTATTATTATATTTAATAATTAATTTTTTATATTTGCTTATACTATTAACCATAACATTAGCAAAGCAATATCATAGCTATTGAGCCTAAAATATTATTATTTTAAAAATTTGATTACTTTATTAATCTAAATCTTTTTATGATGAGCGTGCCGTTAGTATTGACCATTAAATGCTTTTTGTTTTCTATATCTTTTTGGCAGGCCCCTTCTACCATATGTTATGTAATAACTTACCATTCATCATTTTAAACAAAAACAAAATATTTTTACTTTTCACAATCGATCGCCATGATCATTATAAAACATAAACAGATGCATGCAAGCATTTTTTTCAAAATGGATATGCATACTATAATATTAATTTTCTTCAATGAACATAAAACATCTTGCCTCAAAGCCATCACCGTCAGCTGTTTCATGTATTTACTCAATGATTTCCTTAATGATATAATTGTTTCCATCGCTAATAAAAAAGAGAATAAGGTTATAAAGTTGAAAGTTCATGTCACACTCGTGCCATGTCAGATCCAGCTGCTCAATTAATAAAAAAAAATAAAACTTCTTCCGTTTTATTCCTACGAAAGTAAAGGAAAGATGTGAGTAGACAAGGACAGGGCCGTTATTTAACAAAAGGTTCTACTGCAGAACAAAATAATTGATATTAGGTTGTATGTTTAATAGGTATAAAATCTGTTTATAAAAACAATGTAATGGATTTAATGTAAAATCCAATGTACGTCATCTTAGACGCGTTTAATTTTAGGAAAACACAATTACACATATTTGCCAAATTACCAAAATAATAAAGAAACATTATAAAATTTGAAGAAAACACTAAATTTAGTAGGAATGCATTTTGCACAAGAAGTCTAAATTGGTGGAAGAAAGGCTTAGATTAAAGATGACAAACAAAAAATTAATATGTTCAATTATTTTATACCTTTTTTTGAAACGGTTAGACAATTAAATTATTGACACATGACAGTTTAAAACTTAAATAAAATCTAAAGGCTAAAAAATGATTCTCACATCAGTCAGATTCATCAGAACTAGAGCCAAAATCATTTCTGTTTGGTGATATAGAAGCAATTTCCAATCTGTCCAACTGTTTTTCGAAATTTAAATTTATAGTTTGTCATTGTATTCAAGTACCAAGTTCGAACTTGTTCATCTAAAACAGAGATTCCCAAAATGGTCGATACCTTCGAGGTTTTCACAGGGGTCGATATAAACTTAAACTGATTTTGAAGATCGACGAGGTCTAAAAATCAATCCCTATTAATTAACACAAGTTCTTATTTAAAACTTTCAAGATAATATATAAATTGTGTTATCTGTACCAACTTGTTATAAGAATGAGTGTCAGATTGTGCTGTCAGTTTATCAGTCAAAAGATCGGTAGGAGTAAGCAGTGGGTTCTCGGTCAAGCAGTGGGCTCTCGGTCAGGCAGCGGACCCTTGAGAAGAACAAACAACGAATTAAACAAAAAAAACCCTGTACAGTATTCACATCCTGTATTCAATTTGTTTGTAAAGAACAATACAGAAAAGATAAAGATACCAGGCTCCTGTTTGCAACGACTTGGATGGAGATCGTAGATTTGTGACTTATTCGAAGTACTGTTGCACACTTTTGTAGCAGATGAACGAAGCTGTCGCTGACTCGCTGACAGAAAATTAATATTTTTTTGCCTGTCGTATCTTTATTTGTCGTTTTGGATTTTTGGTTGTTTTTAGCGAATATTCTGATAACTTTTACGTTTTTTTAGTGGTTTATTTTTGGTTTTTGTTACAGTTTTGAATTGTGGAGTGTTAATTTAAGACTATTTTACCTATTAAGATTAGGTTTATAAACAATGCCGCGTCAAAGAGGAGGAATATATACTTGTATTTATTGTGGATGTACCTCAAGAACAGGTGGCAAAGAAGAATTGTTCACTTTTGTGAAAGATCCAGTATGAAACATTGAGGGTGAAATAGGAATTGACCTTGTCATAACAATGTAGTACAATGGTTGTATGTATTTTTCAGACTTGAATTGTGGCTTAAGGCAGCAAATAGAGAGGACTTATTGGGAAAGAGTGTTAAATACTTAAGTAAAACTTGAAAAATTTGTGAACTGCGATTATTTGCAAATGCATTCTCAATAGTATTTCCCCACTCAGAACATACGAAAAAAGTCACAGTTTTGCAAGGTAAATAAATAAAATTTAAAGTTAAATGTTAAAAGTTTGCTACTCGTCTTGCTTGTCATTTTTTACATTACATTTAGTAGTTTTAAAAATAATATCAACCCATACATTCCATTTTATAGAACTACCTCGCAGGTGAACTGCAATATGTCGACATACAACAACCTATGCAAATTAAAACAAAGTAGTTTCATTAGTTAGTTTACTAAAAAATACAAATATTTTGACAATAAATGGGTGTTTAAATGCATATCTAGATGAAATTTAATAAATTAACAACATTCAATCTGCTGTACTAAAAAGTTGACTAAAATGACATAGTGCAGTTTACCTCCTAGGCACAGAAATATATTCACATTTTATGAAATTATTATAAATTTCATCTGGCTAAAAAGTGTGACTCAAACATTTAGTTCTGACAAATGATTATTGTCACGAGTTCATCTGATAAAAATTTGTTTTCTCTTTCTTTTTTTTTAGAGGGATTTGTTGTTCATGGCGAAGAAGGCAAAGACAACCTTAACTTCAGCAGAAGTAGTATCTATTGAACAAGTGCATAGTCAACCATCTGTTCCTCTACCTTGTGCAACAGCACAAATTCAAACGAGTAGTGTGTTATCATCAATCACTCCAAGAAAGCAGAGACTGCGACTGAAGATGCAACGTTAAGGAAACGTTTGTTTGGTGCAAAAATAGAAAAATAATTACTCATTATTAAATATAAGTACCGTTTATATAATTATTCTATATTTTTGTTGTATATTAGGATGTAGCTATTTTAATAAAGTTACTTATCTATGTATTATAAATTGTGTAAACAATTTTAATTATTTTAATTTTCAAACACTTAAAACGATTTTTTTATGAATGCTATGTAATAGTTTTAATAAAATGTGTCATAGGTGTGTGATCCTTTTTTTAGACAATATAAGTCTAATTAAACATGAACGTAATTTGAGTACATAGTTTCTCAACTGTTTTTTCATTGTTTTTTTAATATAAACTATTGTTTAAACCTTTATAATTTTTATTTTTGAAACCTCTGTCGAAAGTGCTACAAATCGATAAATATGTTACTTAAATCGAGAATAGTTTAAAATGCATTCATTCAAATTTTCATAAAATATAACACATAATTATGTAAAAGAGAAATGTAGTTTTCGCAGTGTAGGTTCAGTGAATAGCTACGTTCGCGTGTACTGTGAATAGTTACGTTTTCTCAGAGTATTTCTGTGATGGAATTGAAGGTCAAATATTTCTATCCCTTCCACTTTAAAGTTTCGACCATTATTTTCTTTTCTGTATTGTTCTATCTTCTGTATCGTGGTAATAGGTTGTTGAAAAAAAAAATTACATTGTCAGAATAAAAATAAATTGTCACATGGAATTTGGCAATCAAAATAATAAACCTACTTGGAGGTTTATTTCTAGATACAGTCCAAAAGGGAGATAATATTATCCCGAACAAAGTGGTTCATCGAACCGGATTTGGAGGCTACTTGGAATATTGGTGGAGTAAAACAAAATTGAAGAGAAGTTTGGTTTCTTCAAACATATTGTAACGTTACGAGTGTTTTTAATAAAAAAGGCACGATCTGCGTGCTCTTTAACAATTGTTGGACTATTTGTAGCCCAGGGTTTAGCAAGCAAAATATATAAATTCGAACCTCAATCAGGTATAGACTCTATTGCCTTAAACTTGGCTTAGTGGCGATTAATCCTATAGGAGGTTTATTCGGCAATTAAAACCTCTTAAGATTATAAAAAGCACAATGCTTTCTTAAAACAAATAAAATAGGACACAGCTCGGCTCACACAAATATGGGCTGAATGTAAAAACAAGTACACAAAATGTAAACTTTCCAACTCCACTAATATTTGGGGCATATTTTCACAACTCTTGTCTGACTATTAAAACTGCTATTTAAAATATTAAAAAGACTTAATTTTCTACTATGAAGTCCTGAGCCTCCGATCGGAGTCTCAGTGATCTGGAGCTGCTACTGGGAATATCCTACAAAGGGAGCCTCCTATAGGGAACGCGATAGCGAAAACGCGAAAACGAAACTCACATGTTTTAAGAGGTATTTAGAGAATTTAATAGAAAATAAAAAATATTGGTGAACAATTTCTAACTCGTGTGTAACTCGATTTGCCAGAGTTAGAAAGAACGTGTGAAACATTAAGTAATTTACAGTTAGAATTCAATGAAATTCAAGAACAAGTAGAGTTATTAGTTTTAGATGAACACCTCGAAATTATTTTGATTCAAAATGAAATGGACAATTATCTTTAGCAAAAGTAATTTTAATTGATCATAACAGTGATTTATTTGCTGTGTCAGGTTTGGATGAAAAAGGTTCTCATAATTAGGCTTTCCAACGATTTGTAAAAATGCCGACAAGTGGGAACTGATAAATTAGATATGGCAACCCTGGAGACCTGTTGTTATTGACAGAGTCAATGCTACATATATAGTTATATAGATTGCTCAAAGTGAGTCGTTTGCGAACGGCCATATTGTCTAATTTGATTCGGTTTAGCAAAAATTTTTCATTTCGGAATTGGTATTTGTGAATTTCATAACATTAAAAAAATAATTTTTTATGACGGTCCTGTACACGCAAGCAGAAGATGTCAGGAGACATGACGCAGTCGCTATCGTTCGGTTCTGGTAAATTATTTAATTTTGTGAGTAAATTGAACGGCATTTTCAAAGTTTAAATGGAACGAGCACGAGTTGAAATAAATATTATGACCCTACTTCCTGTGCTTTTACCACTTTGCTTAATTGGTTAAGTGAAGAATCGGCTATATAAAACTATGTTCGAGATAAGTAACACAAATGCTTTTGATAACAAAAGTAATTACAATATAAAGGGACAGGGGAGACGAATATATATATCTTAAACGGTATACAGACGAATTGAAAAAGATTATCTAGTTATGAATTATCTTTGTACTTTTGAGATATTAGCCCTTGTAGTAGCAAAATTAGTTCTGTTACTCCATGCTACAGCTCCATAAGTAGTATTGACTGGTCTCATTATTACTGTATACATCTGTCGCAGTGTGCTCAGGTTAGGTCATATCCCCATCTTTCATTTATTGCCCATACATCTTAAATATTTGAAATAGTAATTTAAAAACGTGTTTCTTCATATTAGATCGACAGCGCTCTAAGACCACAGACGAATTTGAACATGAATTGGAAAATGAAATTATAAAGGACTTTGTTACAGAGATTTAGGATGTTGAAAGTTTAATATCAAACTTCAAAATTTACCATAAATCAAAAACATTAAAAAAAATTCAAAATCCATCAGGATATTGTCAAATACACAAACTATTAAAAATTTGACACGTGCTTACCGTAGTGTACTGCCTTTGTTTGTTTTTATTATGTGATTTTTAATTTTAGAGTAGACAGATGATATTTAAAAAATATAACTTGTCAACAAAATATATTTGTCACAAAAAGCAAAACCTTTTATTCTCATTCGTACTCCGATATACAGTATGGTTCAAATGAAAGGAATAAATTCATTATAATGGAAATAGAATTCAATTTTCCCCCACTTCCCATTTCGGGTAGTGACGTCATTGACAATTTTTTTAAATAGTAACCCCAATTTTTTTTTTCTTGATTTTGTTAGATCTTGCAATTTCCTACTCGGAAACATAATATTTGAAATATCTTACATAACAATTTTTTTTGAATAAAAGTAATTTAAAGATAAGACACATAAATTTTATTTCATTTTGAGAACACAATAAATGAATAAAAGATAATTATTTGTAATTAAGTGCTTAATTAAACAAAATAATAATAATATTATTAATAATAATATTATTAATAATAATAATAATAATAATATTAATAATAATAATAATAATAAAAAGAATTTGTGAAATTGTCATTAAATTCTTTTTATTATTATTATTTTTTAGATGAAGCACTTGATTACAAATAATCTTTTATTTACTTATTGTGTTTCAAAATAAAATAAAATTTATGTACCTGATCTTTAAGTGACTTATTCAAAAAAAATTATTATGTCAGATATTTCAAATATTATGTTTCCGAATAGAAAATTGCAAGATCTATCAAAATCAAGAAAAAAAAATTGGGATTACTATTTAAAAAAATTGTCAATGACGTCACTGCCCAAAAATGGGAAGTGGGGAAAAATTGAATTCTATTTAAAAAATCTGATTTGTTCAACACATGACTTTCCTATCTAGTTTTTATAGGCTTTTTCCGGTTATTTTGTACAACCTATTGCAGCATCTCTTTAAATATTTAGAGGATAAACTAAATATATACATTGGCCACATACATCTACCTCGAAACATTTTTCTATAGATATTCATTGAAAACGAAAATACTGAAAAATTTAAATTTAGCACTTTTCCATTACGGTCCATTTTAGAAAAATCATGTATAAACAAAAATTATAGAGATCGATATCGCAAACAACTTTTAGTTCAACAATTTTCATAAAAAACAGAATTTTGCACATTTTGTCAAATTTCTCGGATACGGACCATTTCAGGAAATTTTAACATAAAAAAAATTGTAGATAATATTAGAAGTAACTTTTATTTGAACAATTTTCTTCTCCAAACATAAATAACACATATATTCCATAAAATATAAAAACGGCCTCCCATAAAGTACCCCCTAGATGTTCCGATTTTGTCCAAAATCTAATCATTTCACTTCAGGCCGAAATATACTTTAAGTTTAAAATTTTATGTTTTTTTCTTTATCCGTTTTCTTCAAAATTCTAAATTTACACATTTTCCCAAATATCTCGAATACGGTCCATTTTAGAGAAATTATGTAGAAAATAAAAATTTAGAGAATTATATTACTTTTATTTAAACAATTTTTATAAAAAAATATCTTTTTTACATTTTGTCAAATTTCTCGAATACGGACCATTTTAGAAAAATTTTGTATGGTACAAAAATTATAGATAATAATATAAGAAGTAACTTTTATTGGAACAATTTTCTTCTCCAAACATAAATAACGGATATATTTCATAAAATATAAAAATGGCCTCCCATAAAGTACCCCCCTAGATGTTTCAACTTTGTCCAAAATCTAATCATTTCACGTTAGGCCGAAATAAACCTTAAGTTTAAAATTTAATGTTATTTTCTTTATCCGTTTTTGAGTTTTCTTCAAAATTCGAAATTTACACATTTTCTCAAATATCTCGAATACGGTCCATTTTAGAGAAATTATGTATGAAATAAAAATTATAGAGAATTATATTACAAACAACTTTTATTTGAACAATTTTTATAAAAAAAATATTTTTTTTACATTTTGTCAAATTTCTCGAATACGGACCATTTTAGGAAAATTTTGTATGAAACAAAAATTATAGATAATTATATTATAAGTAACTTTTATTTAAAGAATAACAGATATATTTCATAAAGTATAAAAATGAATACCTATAAAGTACCCCCCCAGATGTTCCGACTCTGCCCAAAATCTAATCAGTTCATTAGACGCTGGAATAAAGCTTAAGTTTAAAATTTAGTGTTTTTCTGTGTATCGGTTCATGAGTTATGCGACCTACAGACACACACACACAAACACACACACACACACACAAACACGCGCGCGCGCGCGTTTTTGCCTGGCAAATGAAACGTATATTTTTTAAATTGAACACCCTGTATTTTATTTTAGTTTTAGAATGGTTTGATAATACTGTATTTAACCCTATAACTTTTCTCCAATATAATACGGGATTGCCAAGCAATTACTTTTTACTTTCCTATCTGTATACAGATATAAGGAAAGTATAGGAATCATGATTTTTTTCGACCTCGAGTTTTCGACGGATTTTTACGTTTTGAGGTCCCCTGAATCCGTTTTGACTATTTTCGCGATGATGTCTGTGTGTGTGTGTGTGTGTGTGTGTGTGTGTGTGTGTGTGTGTGTGTGTGTGTGTGTGTGTGTGTGTGTGTGTGTGTGTCTGTGTGTGTGTGTGTGTGTGTGTGTGTGTGTGTCTGTATAACGCATAACTCATGAACCGATACACGGAAAAACACCAAATTTCAAACTTAAGCTTTGTTCCAGCGTCTAATGAGCTGATTAGATTTTGGGCAGAGTCGGAAAATCTGGGGGGGTACTTTATGGGTGGTCATTTTTATATTTCATGGAATATATCTGTTATTTACGTTTGGAGAAGAAAATTCTTCAAATAAAAGTTACTTTTAATATAATTATCTATAATTTTTGTTCTATGCAAAATTTTCCTAAAATGGTCCGTATTCGAGAAATTTGACAAAATGTAAAAAAATAATTTTTTATAAAAATTGTTCAAATAAAAGTTGTTTGTAATATAATTCTCTTTAATTTTTATTCCATACATAATTTCTCTAAAATGGACCGTATTCGAGATATTTGAGAAAATGTGTAAATTTCGAATTTTGAAGAAAACTCAAAAACGGATAAAGAAAAAAACATTAAATTTTAAACTTAAGGTTTATTTCGGCCTGACGTGAAATGATTAGATTTTAGACATAGTCGGAACATCTGGGGGGGTACTTTATGGGAGACCACTTTTATATTTTATGGAATATATCTGTTATTAATGTTTGGAGAAAAAAATTGTTCAAATAAAAGTTACTTCTAATATTATTATCTATAATTTTTGTTTTATGTAAAAATTTCCTGAAATGGTCCGTATTCGAGAAATTTGACAAAATGTGCAAAATTCTGAATTTTATGAAAGTTTTTGAAATAAAAGTTGTTTGCGATATCGATCTCTATAATTTTTGTTTATACATGATTTTTCTAAAATGGACCGTAATGAAAAAATTGTAGGAAATTTAAATTTTTCAGTATTTTCGTTTTCCATGAATATCTATAGAAAAATGTTTCGAGGTAGATGTATGTGGACAATGTATATATTTAGTTAATCCTCTAAACATTTATAGAGATGCTGCAATAGGTTGTACAAAATAACCGGAAAAAGCCTATAATAACTAGATAGGAAAGTCATGTGTTGGACACATCAGATTTTTTTTTGGAAATTAGAGTAACGATGCAGACCCCAAAATAAATTATCAAAATTTGGGTAGGTTTAAATTGATTTCAAATTGTTTAATATGCAGACTTATAAGATACTAAGCTTACAAAAAGTGTTAATAGAACTGGTTTATTTTTTACAGAGTGTTTTGAAACATGTCTTAAATATGGCTAGTTTTAAGTTTAATTTACAAATTTTTTTCAAATGCGACACCCTGTATAATATTTTAGCAAAAAAATTCCTTATGTATTTACCTATTTAAAGATACCAACACGTTAGCCAATAACACATATACCGTCAGGTCGTAATTAAACACTCTGTATAAAATAAACCTACCAAAATTATGTTAATTTATTTTGGAGATTGTATCGATGTCTAATTCTATAAAAAATTAATTGCTTGGCAAACCTGTTATATTTTGAAGAATCATTGTAGGGTTAAATACAATATTACCAAGTCATTCAAAAACTGAAATAAAATACAGGGTGTTAAATTCATGTAATTTTATTTTCCAGGTAAAAACGCAACACCCTGTATATCTGAAAATATTATTAAAATACGTATTTTTTAAATTCCTATAATTTTTATTTGAAATTTGTTAACGTGTCTATAACACAAATTGAAATGGTTCTTTGAAATTCGTAATAAAATTGGTTGCGTTACTATGGAAACGTATTAATGATGAATTGCTAAACTAAACTTGATGCATGTAAATTTAATGACTCGTGTTTTTGAAAGCAGAATACTGTAAAATCATAAGTGATGATGAATTTTCCATTCTTGGGACTCCTCCAGAGCTGGTTGAGGCAGCAAATACTACTTCATTGGAATTATTGCCAAAGAAATCAAGAGAAAAGTACGAATATGCATATACACGTTTAATGGACTATCGTAAGATTAAAAATACGAGTTAATTTTTGGAAAATGTTGTAAAGGCATAGACCTTTTTTGTTTAAAGATGAAATCATCAACATTATGGGCCAATTATTCAATGTTGAAGGCAAACCTTGCAATTAAACACAATGTAGATATATCTACATATTCAAAACTTCGTTCTTTATTGAAACGGCAAGCTCCAGGTTATAGGGCAAAGAAATCTAAGATTTTAACGAAGGAACAATTCGAAAAATGTATCCAGAAAGTTCTAGATAAAGATAATTTAATAATTTTGGTAATTTGCAAGGTTTTAATTTTTATTTACATTACACATTTATTTTTTAGGTGGTTTTAATATTTGGTATTTCTGGAGCCTGTAGAATGAATGAGTTAGAACGAATGACTCTACACGATGTAAAAGACCTAAAATCTAAGCTATTGGTGGTAAGTCGTCTGTGGTTTCTGTCATCCATTTTGTTCTATCTAACGCTTTTATTTATACTTTCCGTTTTCTCTTTTAGGCCACCTTATCTTGGGCTGGTATTCTTTACCTATAAATTTATCATATACTATTTTATATTGGACTAAATTAATTTAAAATAGACCTGCTTACCTAATCGCTGCTACTGCACTGGTTCCATAAGGTACATTCACCTTAGGGCATATGCTATCACCACTATTCTGCATGGACCACTGGGATACAAGTAAGACGGTTCTTATTATTAACCGACTTCAAAAAAGGAGGAGGTTATCAATTCGTCGTGATATTTTTTTTTTTTTATGTATGTTCAGCGATTATTCTTTAACACAGTGTCCGATTTCAATGATTCTTTTTTTGCTAGAAGGGGGGTACTTCAGGGGTGGTCCCATATAAATTTGGTTAAAATCTAATAATTGGATCAATGGGAAAATCCTCAAACTCTTCATTTTTTATGTATGTTTAGCGATAATGCTTTACTATCTTGTCCGATTTCAATAATTCTTTTTTTGATAGAAAGGGGGTACTTCAGGGGTGGTCTCATATAAATTTGGTTAAAATCTAATAATTGGATCCGTGGGAAAATCCTCAAACTCTTCATTTTTTATGTATGTTTAGCGATAATGCTTTACCATCTTGTCCGATTTCTATGATTCTTTTTTTGTTAGTAAGGGGGTACCTCAAGGGTGGTCTCATGTAAAATTGGTTAAGATGTGGTGACGGCATCTGCACGTTTTTGAAGTCGGTTCTTTTAAATTTTTAATTTCTAATACTTGTTTAACTTAGTGCTGCTTATCCTCTCTTCGCTCTTCATTCTTCACTCTTCGGTTACCTAACTTATGTGGCTTTGGGCTTTTCGTTATTACCAACGAAGTACCATTATTGTGCTCCGAACACTTTGCATGTTATGCTATTATTTTATTTTGTATAATTAACCAACAGTAGAAGGCTGCTATTCTTAAATAGATGCATGTGTAAATATATCATTTATAAAGGCTGTAAACGATTAGTACCAATTGGAATAACAATATTGTGCATGAATTTGAACTCTTCAATTTTTAATATTTAATGTCTCACTTTAATTTCTGCGGTAGTTCCTGTAAATTAATTGTGACCGAAATTAAACCACCACAGTTTCCTGGAATACCCGCTTATTATTGTTATTCTACGACCCTCTCTCCGACGTTAATTTAAATTAAATTTTAGAACTAGTCGAGGTACAACTGTTGGGAGCAATATTACATTCATCACAAGCTCCTAACAACTAGTTTAAAGAGGCATGGCGGATGGAAGTCATCAAACGTTGCTGAAGGATATATTGAAGATTCTCTTAACAATAAGGTTGAGGTGGCAAATAAAATTTTCAAAGTATAAAATTTTTAACAAAATAACCCTACTACCCCGCATTTTGTCCAAAATGTTTCTTATAGTTCTAATAATGTTCCTCCAATGTTTAATAGTTGTACTAACTTTCAAATAACTGTAAATATAACAAAATAAATTTAAAATGTATTCTGAAATGCATTGAGGTTTTCAAAATATAATCCTTATAAAGAATGTGTTTTAAATCATTTATGTAGAACACTAACAACTGTAAGGATATATAATTTCCTTACAGGAAGGAAATGAATATTTCCTAACAGTTAGGAAATCTTGACTTTTTCTTCAAGAAATTTTGTTTGGAATGTCAAAATTTCCTATCGATTTGCGGAATAATCTTTTACTGAATCATTTTGGTTAAACTTTTTTACCAATTTACTTACAGTAGATCTTGTTATGGGATTTCGGTTAGGATACAAATTAATGAAGATATCACACGTTTCTTGTTAACTTCTACGCTTATCACGTACTATATCCAAATATCAATAAAATCTCAATTCGTTCTTTCTCAGATAAACGATGATCCATTGTGACTTTCAATAAACACCAACAATAATAATTTATTGAAACCTCAAAGTTGCTATTATATCAGGTATCGGCATCTAAATGTATTAGTTTAACTTCCACGGAGATAATCTAAATTTGAAGATTGAATGAAAATATTTTTATATCATTTAAGTCATGCAATCAAAAATAAGGTATTTATCACTTAAACTGACTAACTCCACTTGCTTGAGTTTGACATATGACGTAAAACTGTAAAACACTTTTAGTATCATCATAGCATCTCCTCTTTAGTTTATATCAATGATTGGAAAGTTCGTATTTACGCCCTACTTTGTGACGTCACTGTGCGTTGCGCAAATTAAGCTGATTTAAGTAATTTTATTTTTTTACTACGTTTTACGGATCTGTTAACGTCTGACATCTCTTTTTAGCTAAAGACTTTCGAGAACACTTCTCACTCCTTCGGGCTCACTTATAAAAGAGCGCCACGGAAACGCTATTAGCCAGAGCGCAGTAGCGTGCCCAAAAATAGATATTGTAATGAAAGTCTAATTTATTTAAAGTTTATTTATTTAAAAACACACTATTTACAATTTATTTCAGACGTACTATTTAATTTATATAATATTTACTAACAATTCTAATTTATTTCTTACACTTTTACTTTTCAATACAACGTTCTATATTCCACTAAACTCGGCGCTGATACGCCGGCTTTTTATATTAGTTCAACTCCGCTACTGGAAGATACATGAGACTCTCGAACATTCCTTTTTATGACTAAGCGGCATCCTCCGCCATTCCAGTCACTTCCAGTACATTAACGGCAGATATTCCGTCGTATTCGAGACCCGGGCCGGCTGTCTCCACACGTCAGCGGTGTTTCTATCACGAATCAGTTGCGTGCTTAGACAGAGTCGGACTTCATGACAATATTAACAAGTATAAAAACAATAAAATTATTAAACTTAAATAATGTGTCTTTATAAAATGTAATCGAGTGTTCACTGCACAAATGAACCGCCCCTGGTAGTGTTGGTCTTAGCAGGGCAGTATACTGCAGCATATTTTGGCAAAAACACGGAATGGAGAAATTTGTCAGAATATAATTTTTTTGATTCAAATTTGTAAAACGTTAACCCGGCTTACACTCTGTATAAAAATTAGATAAAAATCTTTAGATCAAGCAAAAAAATAAAAGTACATCAAACCCTTCTTTTTTTTATACTTTGACATAAACTCTTCAAGACAAGTCATTTATTTTTAAAAGACTTTCCATTTCCATCCTTTGTATTTAATCTACTACAAACTAATGGATCCCGGTCCATACCGTTGTTAAAAACCATTTAGTTCATTGTAGCAACCAAATTCGATAAAAAGAAATCTTCTTTCAAGTATGTCCGTTCAGGCAAACCGTTTAGTCTTTTTTTGTGGGATCACACACGTCAATAATGGTAAAGGTTTTCACCAAACAATAAGCAGACACCGCAGTTATAACAACATTACTTTAATAGAGTAAAGATCTGATAAACAGCGCGGTATAAGTTTAAGCTTAACTCTTCGATATATTAACAATCGCTATAAAATGTGTATCTTAAAACGTCTTTACAAATCGGTGATTCTAAAGAGGCCACAACCGTCAGATCGTCAGATGTTCATTTGATGGAATGATTGGCTGAATAACATTTTTTTTTATGTGAACACTTGTGTACTCCGAGTACCGAATGGATATAGTAATGAGCGTGTTTAAAAATTTGTTAAAATAGGCAGTATGGACATAAATTCGAGGACAGAAAGCTCAGGTTTTAAAATTTTATGTTAAAATTTTTATACGTTTAATTAATATTTTAAAAATAAATCTTTATTGGATTTAGAACATGTACTAAATAACCAAAATTCATAAAAACTAAAACTCTTATTTTAAACAAAAAATAAAAATAGTTAACAAAAACATATCCCCTATATTGCTGAGGTGAGATGACGAAACTAAAAAAATATATATTTTTGCCAGAATATCACTTTCTTTTGCATAGAATAATATCACAGTCGTGGCAAAAGTTAACAAACAGAGCAGAAATTGTGGAACTATTTGGAGCAATGTAAGCATTTAACCAGTCGTCAGATTTTGTGGTCACCCTGTGTCGGGGCTTCTACCTTTGTTTTTTTATCAGTTTTTTCTTTTTGTTTGCCAATCGTTGTCTCTGTATAGTTAAAATTTCTGCCAGCTGCCTGCTCCTTTATCGAACCGAATCAACGTTAGTAGAAACAACTGGACAGGCGAGAGTATATCCAGTATTTTTCCAGGACTAGACATTTATTTCTTCAAGGGGTTCATTTTGTGTTTCTGGTATTGTTCCTGCCTGACAACTGCAGCAAGGTTGTTTATTATCATCAATTAAAGCTTTGGGAAGACTTTGCGAACTATCATTAGGATTTTGTTTATTTTACACTGCAACATCGTCAGGGATTACAACTATGCTGCTAGTTTCAGTCAAATAGGCGCCATCTGGAATAGCAGGATTGAATGTCCCAATTCCCGTAGCCTTAAATGCCAGGCTACGTATTGTAACAGGGATCCTTACCGGGCATTGCCGACTAAACGGACACCTAAGTAAACTGAGAGTAGTAGAAGATAGTGAGTGTAGATTCTGTGAGGAGAAGAACGAAACCTCCATTCACATCCTAACTAAATGTGTAGCACTCCAGAATGCAAGGGCACTATATCTAGGACGATATCAAATAGAAGAGGGAGATTTACCTAACCTGAAACCACTTCAAATTCTACACTTTCTTGAGAAAATAGGATTGGAAGGGTCGTTATAGGCATTGAGACATTTCCTTAGTGCATTGGCGACAGAAGTGGGCACAATAGATCTTTTAGGTCACAGTGTATTAACACCCCATTCTCAACATAACATAACAATAAAATAATTCGTATTATTTTTAGCTATCAAAATAAAAATAGCGCCTGGATATACAGCTCGTTTAATGGAACATGCAAAATACTTCTCAATTATTATTGCCGAATGAATATATTTCAAAATTCCCGCCATTCCCCTGCTCTAAATTTACTATTTAGGCGGAAAATTTAAATTGTGCCTTAAAATTATATTTTAACAAGTGAGACGCACTACTACAGGGGATATATTGTGGTAGATGTACTAAAAGAACGGTTTAAGTAAAAAGAGCAAGACGAGGTACTTTCTAAACGTAGCACTATTTTTCTGTACCTTAAAAAAATACAATTTTAATAAAAAGCGTTTGTTGTATTATTTTTCCAAGTTAAAATATTAATAATCACTTTAATTTTCAATTTTTTTTTAGCGAAATTTAAAGAAGTTATAAAAACTATATTCACTGCATATTAAACTATGGTTAAAACTACCTTTATTAAAATTAATTATTTGTATGACAAAAAATTTTATGTTATTGGAAGCTTTTACATTTTTTAATATACTCGTAGAGTGAAACAATAGTGTTTGTTCCTCCTGTAAATTTGTATAGAAAAACTATTTCTAAATCTGTTTGAATTTCCCGTCCTACAACAGTTTTAAATTTTCCCGTGAATATTAAATCATTATGGTGTTCTTCATTTATTTTTACTTTCCTATCTGTATACAGATATAAGGAAAGTATAGGAATCATGATTTTTTTCGACCTCGATTTTTCAAGGGATTTTTACGTTTTGAGGTCCCCTGACTATTTTCGCGATGATGTCTGTGTGTGTGTGTGTGTGTGTGTGTGTGTGTGTGTGTGTGTGTGTGTGTGTGTGTGTGTGTGTGTGTGTGTGTGTGTGTGTGTGTGTGTGTGTGTGTGTGTGTGTGTGTGTGTGTGTGTGTGTGTGTGTGTGTGTGTGTGTGTGTGTGTGTGTGTGTGTGTGTGTGTGTGTGTGTGTGTGTGTGTGTGTGTGTGTGTGTGTGTGTGTGTGTGTGTGTGTGTGTGTGTGTGTGTGTGTGTGTGTGTGTGTGTGTGTGTGTGTGTGTGTGTGTGTGTGTGTGTGTGTGTGTGTGTGTGTGTGTGTGTGTGTGTGTGTGTGTGTGTGTGTGTGTGTGTGTGTGTGTGTGTGTGTGTGTGTGTGTGTGTGTGTGTGTGTGTGTGTGTGTGTGTGTGTGTGTGTGTGTGTGTGTGTGTGTGTGTGTGTGTGTGTGTGTGTGTGTGTGTGTGTGTGTGTGTGTGTGTGTGTGTGTGTGTGTGTGTGTGTGTGTGTGTGTGTGTGTGTGTGTGTGTGTGTGTGTGTGTGTGTGTGTGTGTGTGTGTGTGTGTGTGTGTGTGTGTGTGTGTGTGTGTGTGTGTGTGTGTGTGTGTGTGTGTGTGTGTGTGTGTGTGTGTGTGTGTGTGTGTGTGTGTGTGTGTGTGTGTGTGTGTGTGTGTGTGTGTGTGTGTGTGTGTGTGTGTGTGTGTGTGTGTGTGTGTGTGTGTGTGTGTGTGTGTGTGTGTGTGTGTGTGTGTGTGTGTGTGTGTGTGTGTGTGTGTGTGTGTGTGTGTGTGTGTGTGTGTGTGTGTGTGTGTGTGTGTGTGTGTGTGTGTGTGTGTGTGTGTGTGTGTGTGTGTGTGTGTGTGTGTGTGTGTGTGTGTGTTGTGTGTGTGTGTGTGTGTGTGTGTGTGTGTGTGTGTGTGTGTGTGTGTGTGTGTGTGTGTGTGTGTGTGTGTGTGTGTGTGTGTGTGTGTGTGTGTGTGTGTGTGTGTGTGTGTGTGTGTGTGTGTGTGTGTGTGTGTGTGTGTGTGTGTGTGTGTGTGTGTGTGTGTGTGTGTGTGTGTGTGTGTGTGTGTGTGTGTGTGTGTGTGTGTGTGTGTGTGTGTGTGTGTGTGTGTGTGTGTGTGTGTGTGTGTGTGTGTGTGTGTGTGTGTGTGTGTGTGTGTGTGTGTGTGTGTGTGTGTGTGTGTGTGTGTGTGTGTGTGTGTGTGTGTGTGTGTGTGTGTGTGTGTGTGTGTGTGTGTGTGTGTGTGTGTGTTGTGTGTGTGTGTGTGTGTGTGTGTGTGTGTGTGTGTGTGTGTGTGTGTGTGTGTGTGTGTGTGTGTGTGTGTGTGTGTGTGTGTGTGTGTGTGTGTGTGTGTGTGTGTGTGTGTGTGTGTGTGTGTGTGTGTGTGTGTGTGTGTGTGTGTGTGTGTGTGTGTGTGTGTGTGTGTGTGTGTGTGTGTGTGTGTGTGTGTGTGTGTGTGTGTGTGTGTGTGTGTGTGTGTGTGTGTGTGTGTGTGTGTGTGTGTGTGTGTGTGTGTGTGTGTGTGTGTGTGTGTGTGTGTGTGTGTGTGTGTGTGTGTGTGTGTGTGTGTGTGTGTGTGTGTGTGTGTGTGTGTGTGTGTGTGTGTGTGTGTGTGTGTGTGTGTGTGTGTGTGTGTGTGTGTGTGTGTGTGTGTGTGTGTGTGTGTGTGTGTGTGTGTGTGTGTGTGTGTGTGTGTGTGTGTGTGTGTGTGTGTGTGTGTGTGTGTGTGTGTGTGTGTGTGTGTGTGTGTGTGTGTGTGTGTGTGTGTGTGTGTGTGTGTGTGTGTGTGTGTGTGTGTGTAGGTCGCATAACTCATGAACCGATACACAGAAAAACACCAAAATATAAACTTAAGATTTATTCTAGCGTCTAATGAACTGATTAGATTTTGGGCAGAGTCGGAGCATCAGGGGGGGGTACTTTATAGGTAGTCATTTTTATATTTTATGGAATATATCTGTTATTTACGTTTGGAGAAGAAAATTTTTCAAATAAAAGTTACTTCTTATATAATTATCTATAATTTTTGTTCCATACAAAATTTTCCTAAAATGGTCCGTATTCGAGAAATTTGACAAAATGTAATAGAAAAATTTTTTTATAAAAATTGTTTAAATAAAAGTTGTTTGCAATATAATTCTCTATAATTTTTATTTTATACATAATTTCTCTAAAATGGACCGTATTCGAGATATTTGAGAAAATGTGCAAAATTTCGAATTTTGAAGAACACTCAAAAACGGATGAAGAAAAAAATATTAAATTTTAAACTTAAATGTTTATTTCGGCCTGACGTAAAATGATTAGATTTTGGACAAAGTCGGAACATCTGGGGGGGTACTTTATGGGAGGCCGTTTTTATATTTTATGGAATATATCTGTTATTTATGTTTGGAGAAGAAAATTGTTTAAATAAAAGTTACTTCTAATATTATTATCTATAAT
The DNA here is from genome assembly GCA_927349885.1 of Psylliodes chrysocephalus. Taxonomy (NCBI): domain Eukaryota; kingdom Metazoa; phylum Arthropoda; class Insecta; order Coleoptera; family Chrysomelidae; genus Psylliodes; species Psylliodes chrysocephalus. The sequence continues at coordinate 7,551,284 of OV651827.1, read as the reverse complement.
TTTTGTTTTATGTCAAAATTTCCTGAAATGGTCCGTATTCGAGAAATTTGACAAAATGTGCAAAATTCTGATTTTTATGAAAATTGTTGAACTAAAAGTTGTTTGCGATATCGATCTCTATAATGTTTGTTACATGATTTTTCTAAAATGGACCGTAATGAAAAAATTGTAGGAAATTTAAATTTTTCAGTATTTTTGTTTTCAATGAATATCTATAGAAAAATGTTTCGAGGTAGATGTATGTGGACAATGTATATATTTAGTTTATCCTCTAAACATTTATAGAGATGCTGCAATAGGTTGTACAAAATAACCGGAAAAAGCCTATAATAACTAGATAGGAAAGTCATGTGTTGGACACATCAGATTTTTAAATACGCTCAATACAGTAAAACAATTTTATTATTATTTTATTATTCTAATTATATTCAACAAGTTTTATAAAAAATATATATTGTTACGAATAAATAGAACACCCTGTGAATAGGTATGTTATGATTTGTAAATTTTGTCTAAGGGCATGCACATTAAATACATTTGCAATAAAATAACAAAACGTGTAGTTGGACAAGGTTTTATTAAATCATAATATTAAAGTACAGGGTCAAGAAAGATCAACACGAGCATTCTTGGAAAATTACAAGTGAATTTTCTGGGAGTTCCTTTGGGTTTTTGTTGGCGATCGGTCGTGTCCAGTTTTTGGCACTAAGTAAATTTCGGGTCGGTCACGCGAAATCGCGGTTAGTTTTATTTTGTGTAAAACCACGTAGTGGAAAAAGTAACGTGTGCCTTTAGCCAGTCCTGCTGCCCAACGGATAATAATGTTAATGTAAGTAGATACTTTTAAGGAGTAATATTTAATTGTGTAGTTAGCAAAGATTATTGAAGTGCTATATTTATATACTTGTTAAATAAACCATAGTTATTTGTTTTACGCTTGTTGTTTCAATCTTTCAAGTTAGGGTTCCTTAGGTCTTCCCGTCTGAACTTAACCCCCTAGCCGTGTGTTATCTAGAGGCCAATTTAAATACGAATTGGGCCCCTATATATAACCCGTGGTTACCGCTAAGAGTGGACTTTAGGGCCAGTCAAAAGGACCCATAATCTCACTCTTAACATAAAAGATAAAAGATTTATGAGTACCTATATTAAAATATTTTTTTTGTGCCAAAAATGTAATTTCAAAAAATTTCAAAAAAATTGCACATGTTTATTTTAGCAAAATAAATCATTTTACACTGAGAGAATTATATTTAAAAAGTTTTTTGTTGATAAATTTCTTGCTACCACAAATAAATTTTCAGCTACAATTAAAAAAATACATTCATGCAACTAAATAAAATGCTTTTTTAAAGTAGTTTTGTCGCCATATAAAAAACAATTGTTACCTTTGCAAATATTTTTTTTTTTTTCAGTCTATACAACAAGCAAAAATAATTTTTGCTCTTAAAAATAGTTTTTAATTACTAAACATTTATTTTCTGTAGTAGAAATTCAAAATATTATTACGTATATTTTCCATCATAAAAATTCGCTTTTTAAGTCCAATAAAAAATATCTTTAGAAAATAACGATCGATTTCGATCGAGAGCTTTTTCGTCTGTGCTCGAGAAAATTTTCGTGTATTCGGCGTACTCCGTTCAGTCCGTTCCCGGTATATCGGCAGGCACACATAAGAACAAGCCGGTGATTGATTTGTGATTTTAGTTATAATTACCCTAGCCGCCAGCAAAGGTCATCCACGTTACGTTAGCAAATCGTAGGTCTGACACCATTTTTGCAATAATTGTGCATAAGTTGTGTTCGTTTTCCAATGGATTACACAGAGAAGCTGACTAATTGGGGACTTCAAGATTTTGTTGAAAATTTTAAGGGTAAGTACATAACGTATAATATAAAAGTATTTTATATCTACTAATTTATCGGTTTCAAATGTATTGACCCCTCACTTTAACGTTAATTAAGGAAAAAACAGTAGATAAAGCGAAAAATCGTAAAGTTTTTTTATTAAGATATCAGAAATTCCTTTTTCTATTTTGATGGAACTTGGAGGCTATTTTGAGTACTGAGGGTTAAATGTTTAAGATTAAAATTATTTGTTTCAGTGACGTTAACAGATATTTCTAACAAAACATATGCATGGCAATGTTTTTTGATATTTTTATTAAATTAAGAAATAGAAAACAAAAATGTTTTGTAATTATTTTTTTGTACCACTTTTTGGCAAATTAAACATGCACATCTGTATAGCGTTTAGGTATACATGAAATAACCTAGAATAAGAAATAAGAATTAGTAGAAAAGATGGCAAACTTTTATCTTTTTAGGTATACCTTATTTTATTTAATTTTGTTTGGAAATTGATAATGCGCCTGCCCCAAATGTTTTCTGTTTTAAATGTTCCGGCTTAAGTTTTTTTTAATGAATTTTGACAGTTTTACAGAGGATTCGGGAGACTGAGTAATTTTTTGCAACAATTAAAACTGCCTGTTCAAGGTAACAAAATACTTTTTAACTGCAAGAAAAATACTGTTTAACCACTAAAACCCTACTTTTGATCATGGGCGAAGTTAGGGGAGGGCTTGGGGGGGCTAAGCCCCCCCCCCCCCCTTCCCCAAAAACCAAATTAGCCCCCCCAAAATAATTCGAACATTTATCGCACATCGACCCATACATTTCAGATTTTAGAACAGAAATTAAAAAATAAAAAGAATCGTGCCATTTGATTGATTCTGCAATTTTACATTTAGCTCAGGAGGCAGTGAATTTTTTTCGTACCTACTCATTTTTCCAGTAGGTATATATGAGTACCAAAAAACAAAATTTTTGAGTCTGACTCTTATTTTCCCAGTCATAAATATTTTACATTTACCAAACTAGAACAAAAAGTTTATAAAAATAGCAGTTTGGATTATCTCAGATAGTGGAAAGTGAGTGTGGCAGAAAATTTAGCACATAAATTGATACAATCATGAAATGTTAATAATAATGTCTGGCTGATTTACGAAATTGACAAATGAGTCTGGTAACATCTTCAAAATCGAAAAAATATAATATTTTTGCTTTTATTTTCCCGGGTTTGAAAATTTGTCACGTAATAGATTATATTGTAATTTTACACCTCTATTTTATAGCCGATCAAATGCTGTTATTTTAAAACGTTTTCATGACAACCAGAAAAATTTCCGGTAATTTTCCTATTAGTGGGTACCCTAAACGAAATTATACTGAAATTTTTTTTGAAAGTTGAGAAGCCCTTCCATGCATAAAATATTACGATGCAACACGATAGTGTGATTAAAAATTTGCCGTTTTAGTGGTTAATATTTTATTTAATACCAATTATAACTAGGTAGAAATACACTACATTTATTTTAAGTAAAATAATAATGAGGTTTTTCGCGTCAACTAAACGACTTCAAATATGACAAATGGTCATGGTATGGCCAGAGCATTTAAAAATATATGTTTTATATGCTGTGGTATGGCCAGCTTTGAAAATTTAATTTTAGTCGTTTTAATGTATGTCTGTCAAGTTTTGAAATTTGGATATTTTGGTGTAAAATTTTCTTACCCAATACCACATGTGCTTAAATTATTATCAGTAAATTTTTGCTCACTCACGCATATTTTACGAAACTTATCCATCGTCTTCGACTAAATTTCAAAATATTCTTAAGTTCGAAAAAATTTCCGGAAATAATTTAGTCACTAGTGATATTCTAAGTGAAAATACACGTTTGGCTGACAATTACAATCACGAAGGCATGCCAGACTCACAAGTAGTGTCCGACCGAAGGTTCGGTTACGGTTTCGGCCAACTTCGGCTTAAAATAAGAGTTTCGACTACAGTTTCGGTTTCGGCGGAAAACTGGCCGAAACTGCAGCCGACAGCAAAACTACTTTCGAAAGTTTTCGTATTACACTTGGTTGTGTCCTGCACAATGGCGACTGTGGCGGGTGCCATTCTTACACAGTGCACGCACACACAAACATCTCTGCTTTGTTTCAAGTGAACAGTCTTCAGTGCTCCTGTCCTAATTTATTCGGATCAAAGGAGCAATTTTTTAGGTGAAAACGTGGAAAAATATTTTTTTTACCCTACAACGTTAGACTGTTTACTTATGAATATTAATTTAATTATAAGTAACAAACATATTTAATCCGCTGAATTTGTTTTTTTTTTTTTTTAATAAAAATTATACATTATATATAATTCCCTTCATAATACTATTTTTTGTTACAAAATATCTACTACAGATGCAGAAATGATTGATACTTTGTAATTCACTTACTTTTTTTTTATTTTAAAGGTAATAAAAAAAACAATGTCCATAAATTTATTAATGGCTACTTTTGATCACCAAAAATAAATAGGTAATAAGTAAATGTAGCTTAAATTTATAATACGAGTTAATTAGTCTAAAACAAGGATTACAATAAGATACTGCAAATTTCAATAAGAGATTGCCTTAAAACAAAGTTCTTTTTTCTGTTTCGGTTTCGGCCGAAACTAAGAAAGGAGCCGAAATTTAGTTTCTGTTTCGGTTATAAAACCATATTTCGGTCGGACCTGACAAGCCAGGTAGTTAAACGAGGAGAGGAATAGCAATCTAACGTGCCGAATTTAGCGCGTCTGGCGATCATTAGATGAGTCTGGCAAGGCTTTCGGGGTGTTCCACATTAGCCAGATTGTATTTGAAGCTGTTTTCATATTATACATTTTTCTAGTAGTGAGAACACTTGTAACAGGGATCCTTACTGGACAATGCCAACTAAAAGGACACCTTAGTAAACTGAGATTAGTAGAAGATAGTGACTGCAGATTCTGTGAGGAGGACGAAACCTTCGTTCACATTCTAACTGAATATGTAGCACTCCAGAATCAAAGGGCACTATACCTAGGAGCATATAAAATAGAAGAGGGAAATTTACCTAACTTGAAGCCACTCCAAATCCTACACTTCCTTGAGAAAATATAATTGGAAGGATCGTTATAGGCATTGAGACATTTCCGTGCTGCATAAGCGACAGAAGGGGCACAATAGATATTTTAGGTCGCAGTGTATTAACACCCCATTCCCAACATAACATAGTGAGAAAACTGCAAAAAAATGAAATACACCAATCAGTTCATATTTTGGACACCCAACTACTATTATTTTTAAAATTCTATCAGTATATTTTTTAGTCATTAAGAGTACATATGTTAAAATTAGTTATTTTTGTTTAGAATCGATAAAAAATGGCATTTTTATTTTTATTTGGGCCACATTTAAAAAAAATGAATTTTAATCAAATTGTATGAAACTGATTTAATTACGAGTATTAAAACAAAAAACCTGGAGTGGAGTGGAGCAGAGGACAGAGCATCTAGATTCCACGCAAATAGCCTGGGTTTGAATCTGGACAAGAGGCTTATTTTATGTTTATTATATTTTATAAATTAATAAAATTCATAAATTATTTTAAAATTAGTTATTTTGTCTAAAACTAAAATAATTTTTTAAATTTTTATATTTTCCTTAGTGGTTCATAGAAAAAATATACTGTACATCTCGAGTGAATTGTCCATATCTACTCTTGTTGCACAAACTACTATTTTATGACTGCGAAAATGAGGAAATTTTTTTAATGAATTATTGTGATGAAAATTTTTCAGGTTTTCTGACTTGACATAAATATATGTTATATATGATATTTTATCCATTTTCATAGATTCGCCAGAATTTTTTTACTTAACTTCAGTATACCTCTAGAACTATTATATATTACATGACTAGGGCTAGGGCTTTAGCCCCCCCAGATCTGATGACATAACTTCGCCCATGCTTTTGATCCATAAAAAACTACTTTTTAGTGAGTAAAATTTTACTTTCTAACCACTAAAATTAATAAAAACTAAAAAGTACGTGTTTTATGACTAAAAAGTAAGTTTTTTTAATGAATTTTAATGAACAGTTTTATAAAGGATTCGGGAGACTGATTCATTTTTTGTTGCTTTTAACAGTATAACCGTAGCTTTTACAGACCTTAAAAAACTAAATTTAAACATTTCTCAAAAATACCTGACATTCATTTTTATCTAAATTCTTAACTTACTAAGCTAGGGGAGGGGGTTTCTAGGATCCACGACTGGTGCTCAAGTTTATTAAAATTCGAAATTTGCGTTTCTGAGATAGTACTAATAAAATAGAATTTTTTTTTCTAGATATTAAGGAAGGATCGTTTGGAATGGCCCACCTGGTAGATAGAAGAATGTTATATTTTTGTGTTCCTACCTATTTTAGTTAATAATCCTAATGGCATGGATGTTCTTATTCTATTCTATATTATAATAAACAGAAAACAATATATTTAGAATAAAATTTCTTTTAGGATTTTTCACAAAGAATAAATACCAGATTAATTTAAAGCTACTAACTGTTCATTTGAAATTTCTTGATACATATGCCTTACGTTATTATACGTCTAAAGACAAATAAGTTTAAATTATCAAATAACAATTTTATATTACGTAACCTACTGAATTTTTAAAATTCAAATACATTTATGAAATGTTTAGCAATATAACTAATATATTTATTACAAAATAATCGTCTCTTTTATTTTTGAAACCCTTCCTTTCCTATGTTGATCTGTATTTCCACCACAGGTTAAATAAAAATTTATGTAAATTATATAGGTGGGTATATATTAGGTAAATTTTGCTCTAATAATTATACAGTATGGTTCAAATGAAAGAAATAAATTCATTATAATGGAAGTAGTTGGTTTTTCGAAAAAATGCTCGGACAGGTCAATTTTGTTTACTTAAAGCGCAATTTTTTAAATAGAATTCAATTTTCCCCCCACTTCCCATTTTTAGGCAGTGACGTCATTGACAATTTTTTTAAATAGTAACCCAATTTTTTTTTTCTTGATTTTGATAGATCTTGCAATTTCCTACTCCGCCGGAAACATAATATTTGAAATATCTTACATAACAATTTTTTTTTAATAAAAGTCATTTAAAGATCAGGAACATAAATTTTATTTTATTTTGAGAACACTAAAAATGAATAAAAGATAATTATTTGTAATTAAGTGCTTAATCTAACAAAATAATAATAATAATAATAATAATAACAGTAATAATAAAAAAGAATTTAATGACAATTTCACAAATTCTTTTTTAATTATTATTATTATTATTATTTTGTTAGATTAAGTACTTAATTACAAATAATTATATTTTATTCATTTATTGTGTTCTCATAATAAAATAAAATTTATGTGTCTGATCTTTAAATGACTTTTATTCAAAAAAATTGTTATGTAAGATGTTTCAAATATTATGTTTCCGAGTAGGAAATTGCAAAATCTATCAAAATCAAGAAAACAAAATTTGGGTTACTATTTAAAAAAATTGTCAATGACGTCACTGCCCAAAAATGGGAAGTGGGGGAAAATTGAATTCTATTTAAAAAATTGCGCTTTAAGTAAACAAAATTGACCTGTCCGAGCATTTTTTTTAAAAACCAACTACTTCCATTATAATGAATTTATTCCTTTCATTTGAACCATACTGTATATAGTTTCTAATTCACGGCTAAAAAGTTAATTTTTCTATTTTTACAGAAATGGTTTCATTATTAACAAATATAAAGTTCAGTTATCCTCGGTAAATCTGGAAATTTGACATTTAATACAAGCAAAAGATTCTTGTATTTCGACTTTAACTGAACTTTCTTTATTTTTTTATAGAAAAAACGGCCTAAGAGCTGAAGAAACCAGCCCTAAATAGCAAAATTTACTTTTAACCATCAACAAATACTTTTTAAAGGTAAAAATTAACTGTATAATCATTAAAATCTACTTTATAAAGGTAAAAAGTTACTTTTAAACCACTACACACTACTTTTTAACTACTAAAAACAATTTTTTAAAGGTAAAAATTAATTTTTTATCAATTAAAACTACCTTTTAAAGGTAAAAAAATATTTTTTTATTGCAAAGAAAGTAATTTCTTAATCAGTACCTAATTTTTAACCAATAAAAACTACTTTTATTTATTAAAAACTATTTTTAATCACTAAAAGCCTTAAAAACTAAAAAGTTTTTAGGGACTAAAAAGTAATTCCAAAAAAGTGAATTTATTAACTGTAGCAAAGTACTTTGGCTGTCGCCTATTTTAATAGAGTTTTTTTTTAAGGGTCAATACATTTTTTGCTACCATAGCAAAAAATGTACAAAATACGCGTCGCGGGGCCAATTTTCTGTCTCAGATGGCAAAGTATTACTTTTTAATACACAAATAGCTATTTTGGTTCTTTAATCATTGATACTTTTTCAATAATTCTTTATTCTCATTCATACTGCCTTATTTCCCCTATAGATAAAAAAATTAACAAACTGTACATCATTAGACGAAATAATTGGAAGGGCTCTGAAGTTACTCACGTGCTGGTTAAACTTTTAGAGGGGTAGACTTTGGATGGAAAGAATTATGATTCTAAAAATAAAAAACTACTGTTAGGTAACAAAAGAATCGAGTATTTTCAAGATTTCCAAATATTTCATTCAATGCATAAATTTACAGCTTAGGTAGGTATAATTAATTTTAAATTGTCTTGTTTAAGTTAGATAAAAATATTTTTAAATATTTTCTTTTATACAATCTCGATATTGTCAGATAAACGGTTCTAGAAAAAAATGACCGAACGCCACCCTTATTTTCTAATATTTCCAAAGTGATCTATTGATATAATACATACGTTTAGAAATAAATTGACTTCGTAAAGTTGTAAATAGAACGTAGGAGATGGTTGAATATCCACCGGGGCATATTTTAATGATGTGTCGGATTATAAATATTGCTTTGAATGACTGATTTAAACTTGTTATGATGAGACCCATCACATGTCAAATTCGAACATATCGTACACCTGTGACCACACTTGGGAGTTTAATTTTAAGTACTAGAGTCATGATAATCTCCTTGTGAAATATAATGCCATTATAAGAGTGTCGCAAGCCTGATTTCATTTGCTATAAATAAAATTCATCCTTTGTTGAATACAAAATAATAATTTGTTTTACAAAAACTAAAATATTACAGACTTATATTTTTCATCAAATATTCTGAGAGACCGGAGCTTCTTTCAGAGATATATAAATTTGTTCCCTGTTAAATACTTTTGACTACAGAATTCTGCTTCATGCATGCCATTACAGTTTCTTATCATTTTTAATATCAATATTTTCTTTTGAAAGACGGCAAGCTCTCATCATTGTATTCGGGCCAAAGTAATAAGGATTTAATATTTTTGAAAAATATGCAAACATATTTTGTAAGATTTGGATTTGTTTTATCGAAGCACCAGTACTTTGAATGATTATAACTAATTTCATATTATTTTTTTGATTTACTAGGTCAGTGATCGGCAAACTCTTTCGTCAAGAGAACCAAATAGCAGCAGTAAAACGACTGAATTTTTTTTTGAAAGCCAAATTTTTCAAACTTATAATATATAGGTAGGTACATTGTTTTTAACTTAATTGGGAAACTCCTAAGCTGATCTTTGCCTGATTGAGATACGTTTGTTGAGGTCGACCTTTTCCAACACTCTCATTTATAAAGGAAAAAATTATACGAGCCATAGGCTACAGCACTACTAGTGAACATCGTTCCACTGTGTAAAGGACGTTTATTAATATTACAATCTGATCAAAAATTAATTAACTTAAAACCAAAGTTCTATTCACTAATTAAATAAATACAATATTTTCGTAATTCCAGGATTCTAGAATTAAGAATTATATGCAAGTGAAAAATTTATTTGATTTTAAATTAAATCTCAATGTCTAAATGTGACAGAAACCATTAGAGTTAAAATATTTTAGTGCTTCTAGTGGGGGTTGAAGATTACCACAGCTATGGAAGTATGTGATTTGTGACGGTTGGCGGAATTTTGTTCGAAACACGTTGTTCGAAAAATTTTGTTCGAAACACGTTTGTTCGAAAAACCTAAATTCGAAAATACGTTTGTTCGAAAAATCTTTGTTCGAAAATTGTTTTGTTCGAACAACTGTGGTTCGAAAATACTTTTAATCGATAACATTTTGTTCGAATTTATTTTTGTCTTAATATACATTTTTTAAATTGTTTGTAAGATATCTTACATAAAAACCAAATTTCATTGGTCTGCCTTCTAGTGAAAGAGGAAAAAGAAAGTATAACTTTCATAGTCTTTATGACTGTTCATTTATTAGTTTTTCTCATGTAATATAACCCGAAATTAGATAAGCCATATGCCGCCACTTCAAAACAAATTATAATATGACAATGTCAATACATTTTTTATTGTTGAATGTCAATTAACAATAAATCACGTTTGAAATAAGTCAACGAAATGTCTTTTATGAAGAGTAAGTTTGGGAAAGACATTCTCTATTTTGAAGGGCACTTTTACGTTAAGGACCGACAGAATAAAGATACTACTTACTGGAAGTGCGAGGAGGTAAAAAAAGGATGTAAATGAAGAATAATTATGAGAGGTCAAGAGAAGACTACAAAGGGAGTACACAATCATAGTGGACGGTCAGAGAAAGAAGGAGTTAGAATTGTATTAGAAGATATTCGAAATAAGGCACGAACCACTATAGAAACTCCACAGGGCATAATAGCAGAGGCCACTGCTTCAACAAGCGCGCCAGTATTAGCACGTTTGCCAGCACTTCGAAGTCTTAAAAAAACAATAAGAAGATAGATAGATAGATAAATAGATAGATAGATAGATAGAATTTACAAATAAATACAAAATGCTACAAAAATTATTTATAAATATGAATAAACTAGTTATTGCATAAGCCTAAGCTTGGTTGCAAAAATAAACTTATATTATAATATATTGTTTTGTTTACATTAGTACCTTAGGTGTACTATTTAATATAAAAACGTTATTCGAAAAGAAAAAATACAAAAATTTAGAAAAAAATAAACATTTGAAAGATTTAAGAAGAATTAAAAATTTTAAAAAAATATTAAAAAATATTAAAAAATATTAAAAAATATTAAAAAATATTAAAAAATATTAAAAAATATTAAAAAATATTAAAAAATATTAAAAAATATTAAAAAATATTAAAAAATATTAAAAAATATTAAAAAATATTAAAAAATATTAAAAAATATTAAAAAATATTAAAAAATATTAAAAAATATTAAAAAATATTAAAAAATATTAAAAAATATTAAAAAATATTAAAAAATATTAAAAAATATTAAAAAATATTAAAAAATATTAAAAAATATTAAAAAATATTAAAAAATATTAAAAAAAAGGATATTTATTTTGGTGTCTACAAAAGATAGGACACTAAGTATTACTTGACAGTAACCATTTCCTATAGATTCTGTCTTTAATTTTAATTTATATAGACATATTTTATTTGATGATTTCCACCCCATTTGCCTTTTGTTTTTTTTTTATTTATTTATTGTTTTTTTTTTTAATAAAATTAAAATGTTATAAAATATTTAATGTATTTGTTAGGAGCCATTTTGTTAAACATTTTTTAAAATTTTTATTTTTTATCTTTTGTTTTAGGTCTTGTGAAAGTGCATTATATACTTTTAACCCTATATAATTAAAGATCCTTTGCGCTAATGATGTTCGACATTTAGGTAATATAATATTGTTGCCTATATAATGTCTGATATTGTGTTGTCGGGGATTGTTACAGATTTTGTTGGTTTTAATTAGCTGAATAAGGGCTTGTTTATAGTAAAGATCTGTTATTTTTAGCGTTTTAAAATTATTGAACAGTTTTTCCGTTGGGAAGTACCAATCTAATTTGAAAATTAACTTTAATATTCTTTTTTGCAGAATTTCTAGGGGTTTTAAAGTGGTTCCATATACACCTCCCCAATCAATTATTCCATATGTTAATATTGACTGAACTAGTGAATAGTAAATGCTGATTAATTGGTGTTTTTCCAATATCTTTGAGAGAATTTTGAACATGTACAAAAGAGATCTTAATCGTTTAACCATGTCTTGTATTTGGATATCCCATTTTAGACAATTGTCTAGCGTCACGCCCAAATACTTGACATGAGATGTTTTGTTCAGAGACCAAGAAGATTTACGAAATGGGAGTTCGATATGAATTGAGTTATTTTGAGGAATATTGGTTTTAAAATTTGAGAAAGGTAAGTATACCGTTTTTTCTAAATTTATTGTTAATAGATTTTCATCAAACCAATGGACCATGTTTTGTAAGTCTTTTTGAAGTTTATTTTCGACTTCGATCCAACTAGTTGCTTCAACAAATAGCGCTGTATCGTCCGCAAAGGAGATTATTGATCCATTGAATTTTAAATTAAGGAGGTCATTTAAGTATAATATAAATAAAACTGGACCTAACACTGTGCCTTGTGGAATTCCATAAATTATTTCTTCTGGCGAACTTTTCCATCGATCTATTTCTACTATTTGAGTTCGATTTGACAGGTAACTTTCTAAGAGAGTGTGTTCATTTCCCCTTATTCCCATGTTATATAGTTTTGACAAAAGTTTTTTTATGACTAATTGTGTCAAAGGCCTTTGCCAAATCTACAAATACACAGGCACATTTTTTATCTTGGCTTAGGCTATTCGTAATCTTTTCGGTTAAAACAGCTATTGCATCATTTGTGGATTTATTTTCTCTGAATCCAAATTGTAAACTATTAAGTAAATTATTTTGGTTTATAAAGTTAGTTAGTCTTGATTTAAATGATTTTTTAAAGATTTTAGCCAAATTTAAAATTAAACTAATAGGTCTATAATTTTCAACCTTGTTTTTTGCCCCTTTTTTGTATATTGGTTTTATTATTGCTTGCTTAAATGCAGAGGGACAAGTACCTTGTTGAAACATTTGGTTAATTAAATATTTGATTGCGCGAGATATTTCATTTTTGATTTCTTTCAAGAGCTTTACCGTTATATTGTCTGAAGATGTTTTATCTTTCAGAGATATTATAATATCCATAATTTCTCTTTCAGTAACTGGTTTTAGAAAAATTGTTTCATTATGAAGCTTGAGGAAAAAAGAAAACAACTATCCAGCTCTTCCAAAAAGCAGAAGTGATATAGTTTTACCGGAAGAATATCAGTTTACTGATAAGTTCGAAAGGTTTTTGCAGTATGACTCCTTTCAAGACGAAAATGATGTTGGTGAGAGGTTCCTCATATTTTCGACAAATGAAAATTTAAGGGTATTAACAGATTCCCAGTACTGGTATATGGACGGAACATTTAAGACAGTACCAAATGTATTTTGTCAGCTATATGTAATACACGGTGTGTTAAATAATTCAGTGCTGCCATTAGTTTATGCTTTATTGCCCAATAAAGAAAAATTAACTTACGTTAGGATGTGAACGAAAATAAAATACATGTTACACGGACAAGAAAAAGTATTAGGGATAATGACAGACTTTGAGATAGGTGTTATAAATGCAATAAAAATAATATTTCCTGCAGTTCGACATAATGGTTGCTTCTTTCATTTTAAGCAAAGCTTATATCGGAAAATCCAAAAATGTGGATTGAAAAAAAAGTAGGATACCGATGTTGAATTTTCACACAAAGTTAAACTTTTACAATCCATAGCATTTGTTCCTGAAAATTGTATTGTAAGATCTTTTAATTTAATTATGGAACAAAACTTATTTGGAAAGGAATGTCAAGATTTAGTGAATTATTTTGAAGATGTATGGATTGGAAAATTAGACAGAAGAATACGACATAAACCAAAATTCCAGCACAGCATGTGGAGTTGTTATAATAACATTAAAAATGACACAGCCCTTACGAACAACGTAGTCGAGGGATGGAACAGTGGCTTTTTAACACTAATTAAAGCAAAAAATCCTTCCATTTGGAAATTTATAAAGGCCCTTAAAAAAGAACAAAATTTAACTTCTATTAAAATTGTGAAAGAGGGAAGTGGGGAGTTCTTGGCCAAAAGAAATAGAAATTACAATACACTCAATGAGCGATTAAAAAGGACAGTGGATGGGTTTGATGATAGTATAGACAACGAGGAACTGCAACAATACCTAAGGAGCGTAGCCTACCTTATTTAAATAATAGTTAAACCTTCAATATATTAAATGATTAGGATTCATGTATTTATTGCATTTGAAATAAAAATACTATAAAATTTAAATTTAATTGGTCGACAATAAAAATACTACAGTTTTTTTACTTTTTTCATTTTATGCATTTTTTTGCAAATCTCCACAGGTTAGGTCAGTCAGTTTAGTTTTTTTGTTTTTATTTTTCCTATTTTATGCATATTTTTTTTGCGGATTAACCTGCGATAACTAGACCATATGCGATAACTAGACCACACAAGTTAGGTAAATTACTTATTATTTTTTAATTTTATTTAAGACAATATTTCTAATTTCTTTAATATATTTTACATTAGGATTCACCAAAAAAACGAACAAGTATTGTTAGAAATAATATTTTTCGATTAAAAGTATCTTAGAACATAACGTTTTCGATTAAAAGTATCTTCGAACATAAGTTTTTCGAACAACCTTTCATTCGAACAAACGTATTTTCGAACTAAGGGTTTTCGAACAAACGTGCTTCGAACAAAAGTTTTCGAACAAAATTTTTCGAACAAAATTCCGCCAACCATTTGTGACTGATTTTTTTATATGCCGTCCAATGTGTTCTATTGCCATTTTTGTTGGCTAAATTAATAATAACAGTTTCATTTATCCAAATTTTCTTTGAAAAATAATTTTCTATAAATGATGAATATTTAATATTTTAACATATTTAATTAGGTAAATATTGGTTAATGGACGTTGTGGTAGTTTTATTTTTCGTCCATTACCTTTTATATTTATAAAAAGACCCAATCCAGATTTGTATGGTTTCAAATATGGTCCTTTACCAATTGCAATAGATTGCATTGTTTTGTTATGACGATTAGATTCAATCAATTGTTCTTTAGCAGCTTTAGCATCACCTACTGCTATGGCAATTGAGGCAACACCTCCAGTTAAAGCTCCGTTTAGTTTACCATCGATGTTTATTGTATATGTTCACCGATAAGCTTAAGATGCTATTAGAAGTTTTACGTATAATGGCCTGCAATTAATAGAGACCGTATGACTCGTATATTTTTTTCCAAACCTGTATATCCAAACCTTCTCGGCATACCTTTCTTAATATTTGAAATTACATCTTTCACTAGAAGAGCCAGAAGTGGCAGGTACGATACATATCTACACCGACGGTTCTAAAACAAAACAAAGAAAATAGAAATCAACAGGTGCGGGCGAATGGTGAGGATTCTACAAATCTAGCAATAAGCAGTGGAGTACCTCAAGGATCAGTATTAGGTCCAATTTTGTTTTTATTATTCATCAACGACATCACAGACTTAAGAATAAGTGGTAGAATTACTTTATTTGCTGATGACACCAGTGTAACCTGGAATAATTCTAACATGCAGACATTACAATCTATCATAAGTGAAGATCTAGTGACTATTAAGTCCTGGTCTGATTCGAATGGACTTTGTTTCAACACCAGTAAAACTGTAGCATTGTCTTACAGAGGTACTTTACAACCTATAACTTTAAACAATAATCTGATCCAAACGGTGACTTCAATCAAGTTTTTAGGTCTTTATATAGACGATTCTCTAAAATGGTCTGCTCATATAGATACCTTAGCAAAAAAATTATCCTCCGCATGTTTTGCCATTAAATCGGTTTCTAAAGAGCTGACTCCTTCTACTGCATTAATAACCTACTTTTCCTTATTCGAATCTCACCTTCGCTATGATTTACCTTTCTGGGGTTCTTGTAGCTTATACCTTTTCGAATCTATTTTTAAACTGCAAAAAAGAGCAATCCGCTATGTATTTGGTTTAAGTAATAGGACACATTGCGAAAATTACTTCAAAAATTTCAAAATTCTAACCCTTCCTGCTCTATTTATTTTCGAATCCGTCTGCTTAGTTCGCAAGCACATTCAAAATTTATCCGAAAGACCGACTCGTAGATATCCTACAAGAAATTTAGAGACTGATGTTTATTTAACAATGCCCACTTCTGACCTATTAAAACATTCCATTACCTACAATGCCAAAAAATTGTATAATAACCTTCCGATGCAATTAAAATCTATAAATACATACGATAAGTTCCGAAGACTGGCTAAAGCTTTTCTTCTAGAAAGACCATATTACACAGTAGCAGAATTTTATAACGTACCTTAGACATTTGAGTTCCACATACAATGGCATTAATTAAATAATTAAATATTAAAGTTTAAATTTAAATTTAAATTTAAATTTAAATTTAAATTTAAATTTAAATTTAAATTTAAATTAGAATAATTATAATGACGGATATTGCATATCCATTGCAATTGTTATTCCTATTTTGTCTGTTTGTTTCTGTTTGTTTTTTCTGCTGTTTAATTATTTTTATAATATGTTTAGTATTTAAGTTACACGCTTTGTCTATAAAATTTTTGTAAATTTTTTTACGACAATAAAGCATATCTCTCTCTCTCTCTCTCTATACTCCAGATTCTTAAACCTAAACATAAAATGGGCTCTGAGCAATAGTGCCAATGTAGCTCAAACAGAACTAACGGGATTCTCATAGCAGCAAAAGAAATAACCAGAAATAAAATCACTGGAAGGAACATGCTCATCTATACAGATAGCAGACAAGTACTACTCACCCTAAACAGACCACGAATTTATTCAGGGTTAGTACTAGAATGTCATGAAGCTTTGGCCGAAGTATCCATCAACAATGTGGTCACCTTAAGATGGATCAAAGGTCACGCCACATCGAAAGGTAACCGTCTTGCCGATTCACTAGCCAAGAAAGCAGCCAACCAAATACTTTTTGGACCTGGCCCTTCTATTGGCCTGACAAAATCGGTAGTGACAGACCTAATTAAAGAACATTCCCTTGTGAAATTCAAGGAAAGATAGGATGAAACAAGAAATTGCAGAGTTGTCAGAAAGCTCTTAAGTTATCCTGACAACACTGCAGCAAACAAATACTTGACTATGACTAGACAGAATCTGCGTCTGGTCACAGGCATTCTGACTGGTCATTGCCAAGTACGGAAGCATCTCCATATCATGGGACTATCAGAATCCGCACTCTGCAGAGGGTGCTCTCATTTATTAAAAGATTTGTGTTCGGCGAGTATCGGCTAACACCGGCCGATATAAGAGAAGCACGTCTTGGCGACGTTGTCAACTACATTAAATCTGTAGGCTGGCTGACGAGCTAGGAGGTGCCTATCATCTTAGGATGATGCACAATGGGCCTAATGAGGCCTAAGTGCCGTGTGCCTCCACACGTTACAGATACAGATACATCTTTCACTCCACAATTCTAGTCTTTACTGTGGGGATACGCGCTCAGAAGTAATATATTGTACGATATACGCTGATACTTAATCTTTCTGGAAATATTTTCGCTTTAGAGTACTCACTCGTCTAAAGATAAA
The DNA here is from genome assembly GCA_927349885.1 of Psylliodes chrysocephalus. Classification (NCBI taxonomy): domain Eukaryota; kingdom Metazoa; phylum Arthropoda; class Insecta; order Coleoptera; family Chrysomelidae; genus Psylliodes; species Psylliodes chrysocephalus. Next base: position 7,533,747 of record OV651827.1, on the reverse strand, counting down.
GACACAACCAAGTATTAAGAAATAGAAATATATATTGTATTAGCGAGCCCGTACCTTATAGTTTGTGAAAGAGCCTCACCCAAAGGGCCAAAGAGCCGCATGCGGCTCGCGATCCGCGGTTTTCCGACCACTGTACTAGGTAGGTAATACGTTTAATGACGCTGCATTTGCTATTTCACTGACTTCTGATGTAGTCCCAATAAATTCTTCTTCATCACTATCATGTAATTTTTTAATAATATTGTTACGCCGGTTTTTGGTATTTCAATTTATTTCAACTAAACTTTTACAATAACTATACAACTGATAATATTACCATATAAAGTCTATCATAAAACTGAAAGCTGACGTCAGGTTCACTCACTTATATAGCTTGTTTGGCCCTTCTCGAACTGATGTCGTCTAGATTTTTCTTGACAGTTAGTGACATTTCCAGATATTCCTGGACTATTCTATCCTCTTTTACTCGTAGTTTTACTTATGATGACCGCAACACACTGTAGAGCGATAAGAAGCATTTCATTCGTACGTTTCCTATAACAGTCGCAGGCTACTGCAGGGTGCTGCGTTACAATATTATTCATTTTAAAACTTTAATAACAGCGGGTTGCAAGAACATTCATTAAATACTTAACGAATTTATAGACCCTAATCTCTAATTAAAGGTGTAGTATGGGTTGCATTCTTATTTTAATAAAAAACGGTGCCGTGAGTTGGCAACGTCGCTCCACCGTCTCAATAATTTTAACAGCTGAACCTTTATTGTTTAAAATGTAATTTTAGGCCTGAAAATTGGATTGAATATATATAATAAGAGATAATCAATAATCAATTATCTCTCTTCACATAACTGTGGAGTTTAGTATTCTTACTTCTATTAATAAACACTTTTTAAATTGTCTATAACTTATTAGTATTATGTATTAATAGATTCTCAGCAACATATAATATTATGTTATAGTTTTTTTTTCTATCTTCAAAATAAGTAAATATTTAGCAATAAACTGTTATAACATAATCATAAAGTAAAAACTTATATTTTTAGTTATTTTGTAAAAAAACCACAGGCTGTTTATTTTTTCAGCAAAAAATAGACTTGACCCGTCTATTAGAATTTTCGATATACTCTAATAGGTCTGAAAAGGTCTTGATTGAGACATGAGAATATTTAATTGAAATCAATTAAAATGTTTTATATACATTAGCTTTTAAACTTTAACACTCAAAAACGAAACGTTTTATGACACAATATATTTAATAAGCAAATAATATTGATTTTGTCTCGAACCACCCCTAAAAGTTCACCGGTATGTTTATAAAACACTCAGTAGTTAACATATTAAAAATTGAAGCCATGTAAAATCCATTTATAACCTTTTTTTTTTCTAGATCAATTGAATGAGTCAGTCCAAAGTCGACCCATGCTTTAATATGTCGCATCAGAGGAGCACGTCAACATTTATTTAATTTCTAATTGACCTGCAGGCCAACATGACCAACACTGTACACCTACATTAATAAAAACTAACAAACGTAACAATAAATTGATGAAATGGACAGTAGATATTAGTTTATTTACTAGCAGTGGCACTCGGTCTGGTCGGGAGATTAAATAATGATGCCTAATTTGGGAATGAGGGGCTACGCCGTGAATGACAAAGAAGTACTATGTAGTTTAATAAATAGGATAAAAAATACAATTAATTGGTTCGGTGTCAGTGTTGTTTTGGTTGTGTATTCTAACTTTAGTATTAGGAATTCTTTAGTAAATGGTATTGCGACTTGTCCGCAAGTCATGGGGTTATGAACAAGCTCTGGTCTTGGTTAACATTTATTGAGGATATGGTAGATCTGAATTAGTTTACACATTTTGAATTCTAAAATATACATAAATATTGCAAAAAGTAAAAATAATCATTTGATAAAAAGCCAAAATTTACCACTCTCATTTTTAAAGTTATTAGATATTTTAAACATATTATTATTAAATGACAACTGTTGGTCAATTGCTAAATTAAAGAATTTGCTGTTAGGGCTTTGTATTCTTTTGAATGCTTTAGACCAACAATACTATTAGTTGATAATAAGTAAGGACGGGTAAGAGCACGCATCTGACAAGAGTACGCAGTAGCAATATCTACTCATTGGAGTAAGATAAAAATATATTATTACGTCGTGTAATAGTGGCCAGGTCAGTGACTTGCTTACTGTGTTTGTGGAGTAATCGGTGCCGAATCAAAAAAATACAGTTACGAATTCATTTTTAACAAATTTCTTATAATTATTTTGATATTTTTCCATAAAAATATCGGTTGTCTGTTGTTTTATTCTAAATATTGAAAGTGTGTTTCTTAAAAGCAGTTTATAGGTTAGAATTTTTAATAGGTGATAAACGTTTGCGTCCTAGAACAAGTCGCGTTGTCAACTTTTTGTTATATCTGCTAAGAGTACGCATTTTATAAATGGCTAAGAGCGCGCGCGCGGTCATCGTATTCGGTATTCTTGAATCACTCACATCCACATACTTTGAGTGCCTTTTAAAAGGGTATAGAAAACTCCGCCATTTTGAACCCTTATTACGTGTTGCCTACATCTTAGCGCAATATTTTTAATAGGTGCGTTTTAATCATCCGCTTCTGCTTCGGAATTGTCGGTTTTCTTGTTTTAATCTGACAGGTTAAAACGACTAAACCGACAATTCCGGAAGCAGAAGTGAATGATTAAAACGCACCTGATATTTTGCTTGCTGCTGTCAGTGTCAGTGAATATTATTTTTGGAGTCACAGTTTATTGCTAAAGAATCAGTTAGCTCACTCGGACCAGTTGAAAGTTCCAAAATAACATCCACTCCAGGGTTACAAATTCAGGATACGCAGAAGACTGCTGTTTTATTATAGGCCGTTGTCATATATTGTATTATCTGAGTTGCGCAGTGTATAAACTGGAACATTAAGATAAAAAGTGCCGACGCAGAGTGAGCGATCTGATTCTTTAGCTATAAACTGTGTCATAGGGTTCAAAATGGCCGCGCCCTATATTGGGCGTGTCGGACCTCTCTCTTGCCCCGTATAGTAATAAAAGTATGTGTTCACATCTCATAGGTTCACGGAGCACCGCTGCCAAATTTAAATTATGCGTTAGAACTATTTTAGAAGGCACTTTACTTCAATTTTTTATTATTTTTTGACAATTGTAATAACATATTATATTTTCCATTATTTTCTATTAAATTCCGTGCCAAAGGTTTACTTAGGGCCGATTCCACCATTGTGTTAAACGGAGATGTCATTTTAAACTTCGTTTAACACAACGGTGGAATCGGTCCTAAGACGAACATTTTGTATGAATATTCGATCACTAAAGTCAAAAGGATCCTCTTTTCTTAAAAACATTCTATTTGGTCGATTGGCATCTTCTTCCGTTTCAGCTAGATCATTCAAAATATGAATATAAATAAGAGTTTCGTCCAAATCCATTTTAATTAAAAAAAGTGACGTTTTGATAGCGCACGACAATGACGTTCTCCCAATGTTCTCCCGAAATGATGCTTTTCTACTGGTTTTGACTAAGAGAAGTATGTTCTCTCGATTTTCATGCGAAGTGATCATTCACTTTAATTCAAGAATACCAGTCACACACTTTTTAACAGAACAGCTGTCGAGTTCGCATGAAATGATCATTCTCTCAACTGGAGAATAGGCCCCCCCTGATCGGAAATGGAATACTAGAATAAAACCTTTGAAAAGTCGAAGATTGAATGATATGAGACGCTATGTACAGGAATTGAAAACGAAACTTGACAAACCAGATAAATTTGGAAACAGAAATGCATTCAAATTGGATTTCGGCATAGATAAACTCGTCTTTTTTACCAGGTAAGTAAAGAGGAAAAACTAAAAGACAAAAAGAAATATCGAGGCACCAATAACCCTGGGTATAACTATATTTTAGGTTAGGAGAAAATACTGTGACAAAATATAAGAAAACAAACAGGCTGACAGTAGATACCGAAAGGTTGGATAAAGAAAAAGTGAGGGCACACAAGTACACATTCAATAATACAAGTTGATAACAAATCAGACTTTAGAATAAGGCTTACCACGGAAAATTCATTCGACGGACTGACCAGTCGAGAGAAAGGAAAAAGAAAATAAGAATGAGATAAGGACAAGTAAAATGATTTACAGTTACTAAAATATAGTCAGGAATAAACGTAGGGGTAGAAAGAGAGCAAAATTGATACAAAAAGGTATAAAAAAAAGATGTGTGTTAAAGAGAGAATTGGACTGTTACAGTGGGCCAATAAGTTGGTTTGCCAGTTGAATGCGACTCACATTTTAACTGTATCATTGCTTCTTTTAGGTTTTTACCCTTTGTTGTTGTCAGTCTGAAGCCCCAATGGTTGTGTTTTGCATTAAAGTCGCCTCCAATGATAAATCTAGGTTCACTATTGAGGAAATCTAGGTATTGTTCATTTTTAATGGTATGTCTTGGAGGACAATATACAGAAGTGACCATACCATCAGAAGTTTTATATTTTATCATTATTGAAATAGCCCGAAATTCTTCAATTCTGTATCCCGTTTCTTGATGATGCTTAATTGCTTCTCTAATTATTACTACGCAACATCCTTTTGTTACATTTAGTGGATGAATGGTATAATAAAATTAATAAAGGAGTCATTGGTAAAGTGGGTCTCTGAAATTAAGCATATGTCCATGTTTTTTATGTCTAGGATTGCTTGCAATTCTTGATGGTGCTGCAGGAATCCATAAGCATTCCATTCCATTATTATTAGGCTATTACTCATTATATTGTCTCAGATACAGCTCTTTTGCTACTATATTCTAACCTAGTAATTCGTTCATCCATTTTGTTCAGCTTTTCCAGTATTTGGTGGAGAGTATTGGTAATGGATAATTCTTGATTGTTATCTATTCCTTCCTTTTTACCAGATACCGTCTGGCTGAATAATCTAGATTTGTCTATTAAATTGTTTCTCTTAACAGGCTTATATTGGATTACTCGCTGTGGCTGTTTAGGTAAGTTTGGTTTTTTGCTGTTCTATTATTTTTGAATTTTTAGCATTTCCTTGGCACCCTCACAATCCCTGTAGATGTCCTCTGCCGCATTGAATGCATTTAGGTGGAGCATCTTTCAATTTTGCACAATTTACAGTTAAATGTTTTCTGTGCATCTTACGCATCGAGGCTCTTTGGCGCAGTACCTTTTAGTGTGTTTGATTGCTTGACACTTTTTGCAATTTCTGCATAGACTTCCATAATTTTTCTGATTCCATATATTTTCTAAACACTTTCGACGTGTTGGAATGTAAGAATGAACATATTTATTGGTTGTTTAGTTTTGGAGTAGCAGGAATAATGTTAAAACCACGACTTTTCCAATCACTAATTTTATTTTCTGCTTCGCAAGAATGGTGCAGTTACTGTGCCATTACTTTAATTGGTCTATTTTGTTTATCCTCATATGGGTACCAATTGTACTCTTGTTTTGTAAATGTTCCTGAAAGCAATCTATATTCTGGTCCTTCTGGAACGTTAATTTTAACATTGTTGTCGTTGATGACTTTAATTTGGGAGTTTGGGATTTGTCTCACCATACTATGTAGTTTATTAAAGTTTTGGATGTTATCCAATAGGTGATAGTTCCTTGATTTTTACAGGTTTTTTTATTGTGGTGCTGTTATTTTGTTGTTGATACTGTGGTTGCGGAAGTGTCAATAAGGTATCCACGTTTCTTTTTTTTTGTGTTTTTCACGCGCATCCACTCAATTCTTTTTGCCATATCTTTTTCATCAGTAAAGTATTCAATGGGCTTAGTTGCATTGTTTAATAATAATAAATAATATAATAAATTTATTTAGCATTCAGTATCCATATACAATAATAAAATACATTAAAAAGTTCAAATAATATGTAAACTGGTCGCCCATTTATGACCAATTGGTTGCGCATGGGCTGCCAAATCATTACCTAATGTTAACTTAATATTGTGTGCTTATTTGATTCTAAAATACATTTAAAAAAAAAATATAAAACGGATATTAAAATAACTAGAAACATACAATATAATAACTCAGTTATAGACTTATATAATAATAATAATCATAATAATAATTATAATAATGATAATAAAAATAATTTTAATAATATTAATAATAATAATAAAAACAATAAATTGAATATATTTTAATAATTAGAATAAGTGAACAAAAAAAAAACCAATAAAAGTAATTTATAAACTATAGTGGATTAAAAGGAAGTATATTTTACAGTACAAACACCAAGATCTAATAACACATTTTATCACAGTTAAATTTTTCTTTTTTTTTGCTAATCGATCAGCGCTCTCATAGCTTTTCTGTCACTATTTATTATGAATTTTTTCAATATTTGTTTAAATAGCTTAGAGGAATTTATTGTATATAAATATGTCTTATATATATCTGGAAGAAAATTAAAGATTTTTCCATTTAAATATAGGTAAAATCTTTGGGAAATTGATTTATTGACAAGGTGAGTATATACTAAATATTTATTTCTGGTGTTGTAAGAATATGTTCTTTTCTGTAAATTGTGTTTATTTTTGTATGTATATAAAGTGACTGCATATACATACAGCTGTCTAACATCCATAATTTTGACTTCATCAAACAAATGATCTGTGGGGTATCTAACCTTTTTATTATGTATTATTTTTAGTATTCTTTTTTGTAATATTTCCAATTTGTTAATATGATTTTTTGTTGCGCCACCCCAACAGATGATAGCATACTGAAGTCTACTTTGAAACAACGAGTAATAAATAATTCTTAGGTATGTAGTACTGATTATAGTTTTAAGATATTTAAATTTAAATAATAACATTCTTAAGGTGTTAGTTAAGCTATTTATGTGTTTATCCCATCGTAAGTGACAATCTAAGGTAACGCCTAAATATTTTATTTCATTTTTTTTTTGTAGTGTGAGTGTTTCGTTGTTATATGTAAAACTGAGGTCATTAAAAGATGGTAAATGATTAATATAGCTAGCAAAAGGCAAAAAAAATGATTTTGTATAATTTATTGTTAGTTTCTTATGCGTACACCAATCCACTATTCCTTTTATATCATTTTCGCATATTTTTTTTAATTCCTCCCATGAGTCGGCTTCATAATAAATGGCTGTGTCGTCGGCAAAACTCACTATTTGTCCTGCAGTCTTTTGTATGTATAAGTTGTTTACATATATTGAAAATAATGTGGGTCCTAAGACGGTACCTTGGGGAACACCAGTTTTTATCATTCTCTCTCCGCTAAATTCGCTGTTAACTTTTACTTTCTGATATCTGTTCTCAAGATAACTTTTGAAGAGATTTAAAGTCGGTCCTCGTATTCCCGTATCCTCCAAGGCCTCTAATAATAGTCCGTGATCTACGGTATCAAAGGCCTTTGCAAAATCCAGAAATACAGTTAGGGATGGCCTATTTGCATCTACCGATTGATAAATCTTTGTCAACAGTTCCAGAATTGCATCAGTTGTAGAGAGCCCTTCTCGAAACCCGAATTGTTTATTAGATATGATTTCGTATTTGTTCAAATAATCCTTTAATCTAGTGTTTAATGCTTTTTCTATAATTTTTGTAAACGTTGTGATTAATGTTATCGGTCTGTAATTTGTTAACATTTTCTTGTTGCCTTTTTTAAATATTGGTATTACCAATGATTTTTTAAGTTCACTAGGAAATTCCCCTTTTGTAATTATTTGATTAGTTAAATGTGTTAACAGTGGTGTAAATATTTCGGTGTTTTCTTTAATAATTTCAGTGGTAATGTTGTCTATTCCTGGTGATTTTTTATTTGGAAGTGATCTAATAATATTTTTTATTTCTAATTGACTCATTGGTAACAGGACCATAGAATTTTTTTGTACATTTCTGACAGGGGAATGTGTATATGGAATTCCCACTTTATCAGCAAGTGTTATACCTACTTCGGCAAAAAAATTATTGAATTCCTCTGCCAGTAATTTTGGCTCTGTTACTGCATGGCCATTTTCTGTGAGTATTTCTTGTATTTCATTATTGTTACTTTTTATATTATTACCTTGCAGTTCTTTAATAACTTTCCACAATCCTTTAGCGTTTTCTTTATTTTGTGTTATTTGTTTTGTATAATATTCTCTTTTTGATTTTTTAATAAGCCTATCTGTTACTAGCCTATAATTTAAAAAGATTTCTTTTTTTTCAATATTTTCTATGTCTTTTTTATAAATATTATGTAATCGATTTCGTTCTTTAATTGAATTAATAATACCCTTAGTTATCCACTGTTTTCTTTTCTTAGTTTGTTTTTTTTCATGAATGAGTTTTGTATTTTGATCCATGTATGTATTTATTGTATCTAGATATTGCTAGTCATACTTTCTTCTATTCCTGTATATTTTTTGATAATTTCCTCATTTGTTTTCATGATTTTTATCTATCTGGATTTGGAGCAACTGCACCTTATCAGCAAGATTAGTCCTCTCCAGTTTCATTTATTTAAGAGCATTGTATAATGCTTTTTTATTCTGTGACCTTGCGGTTTTATTTTTTTTTGGAAAGTTTCATTTTATTTCTATTACTATCAATTATTATAAAAAATATTTTTATCAGCTATTTTTTTATTAATTTTTAAACTTAACTACTAATGTTTATATTTTGGTTTCATCATGTTACATTAGACACTGTACACCTTAACACGATACGAACTTGACACATTGATCGTCGTGGCGCATATTTAAAATACATTTAACACCAAAATATGTAAGCTGACAACTGTGAACAAATAATGCTAAACATTTTATTATAGAAATTCTCTCTCACTGATTTATGATGTTATATTGGGGTTTATCTCATTTAAATTTTGCTAACATTCATTTTCAAATAAACTATAGTAGTTTTTTTGTAGTATTAGAATCTTTCGTAGTACCAAAGTTTTTGTACTATCAGAATCTTTGGGTGGAATTTGAAGCTTAGTAGCTGGTATTATGTTCATGTGTCGTCTAAATCTACGGTGTAGATTAACTTTAGAATTTCTTCATTTAGTGATGACATGAGATTTGCCTTGTTTCAGAGTACTCATCTTTTCAGCTGACGAGATTTGCAATGCATCGTCTACTAGCTGGTAATCGTGAGTTTAAAGTAAAAGTTAGGAATTTATGTGAACAAGTTTAATCAGCATATTGCATTGTTTAAGGACATGCAGCCATAGTTTCCAGAATCCTATTGGTTTTTTTATATTTGTAAAGATAAAGCTGAATGTTTATGCCAAAATTTTGACTAGTTTAAGATTTCCGAAACTAACCTAACCATAGAAACAGCGGAAACGAAATATTAATAGAAATGTAGTGGAATTTTTATCCGCTTATCAGACTTACTCTCACGGTACATTTTGTATATAAATATTGACCTCTGACTGATACATACATTGTATTCATCTACCTACACGCATTAAGTCTTAACTGCCCTAACAAACATAAATTTCAACACGTCGTCGTCGTCGTCTCAATTGAGCATCTACTTTATTTACTTGTCCCTAATTATTAATTGGAAAAATACGGTGGGCGTTTTAATTTATTGGTGTACGAAATTTCAACTGGAACGTAATTTTTTAATTGTATCTCTTTCTTGATTGCGATGTCGGTAATTATTTAATTAGTCGTATTGATCAATATTGTCCTGTTTTTTATTAATGACTATTTTTTGACTACGGCTACACTTGTAGAAACCACAATGTCATGTTTATTCTAGTTCATTACAACCAGTGGCGTAACCAGGCTCTAAATTTCACAGGAGGTAGGGTGTGGGGAAATGGCCAGGGCTCATGTAAAAAAAGAAAACTTTAAATTAACTATAATAATACTCTCCCTAATTCACCCCCTTACGAGTGAATTTCAACCCCTGAAGTCGACTGAACGACTTGTGTAGGGGAAGGGACGGCTATTATTATTATTTGCCGTGGCGCTCCGGGGCGACTTAAAGATGATTGATGGTGCCATTTGACTTACAGGTGAGGAAAACTAGTGATAAACAATACATGAAAAGCAATGCTTTAACGTATCAAGTACGAAAGAATACCCATAGAATAAAGTACCGTAATCTGGAAGACTTGAAGATCTTAACTACTTATTAAGAAAAGCTTAATACAATTTTCCTGTAAATGTCTAAGTTTTAAATCTACAGGGCGATACAGTGAATTTCAGAGACAAATAGTTTTCTAAATATCTTCCCTAAAAATATTAAATGAAGAAGGGTATCCAACTGCTCAAATATAGTCATCTTAAAAGTTTAGAAATGATACTCAAAATCTATCCCACAAATTTTTTTTGAATATTCATTAAAATTACATGGCAACCGGTTTCGGTACAAAGACCATTTTCAGGCCTAAAAGAAAGAGAGAAATTTAGTTTCAAATGTTCAAGTGTCAAAATTGAACTATGTACTTAATACTTAGACACCATCGGTGGAAGAAATTAATTACTGTGCAAATACAATATGCTTATTCTGTGTGAAAATTAGGATGGAACGAAATAGTAGAAAACTGGTGTAACAAATTTTTTAAAACGATTAAAAACTATAATAAAATTGCCATCGACACAGGGTAATATATCTGTCAGATCTCTTAGGAGGATGCACAAGTGCCGTGGAGGTAATTCACCCTCCACACGTTACAGATACAGATCTGTCAGATCCGAAAATTTCAGGTGTGGGTGCCCATATTATTATTTACGGGGTATATAAAATCATCATTTAAAAATATATTTTTTGAATATGTTTTATTGAGTATTATTTCGGTAGATTTATCTATTTGAGTAAATTAACAACAAAGTATATAACAAATATTTTTTCAAAGCCTATAAATTTGACTATTAGGTATACCTACATTAGATTGTTCAAATCGTTATTCATCATTGAGGAAATTTTTGATGTCAAAGTGAAAGTTAAAGACAAGTGGAGAGAAAGGTTTCAGCTTAGATTATAGAAAGTAATCTGAGGATTCAAAATCTATAAATGTGACTAATTGTATTAAAAATCTAATTGGAATAATTCCTTAGATTATAGAAATCTGTCATCTAAGGGTTAGTCGTTATTTTATTAACTTCTTGGAGATCATTAATGTTAAAATGGTAAGATTATAAGATGAATACCTAAGTACGATTTGGTATGAAGATAAGATATGTAGTTGCAGTTAGTATTTTGATCAGTTCCCAATATTACGTACCTGTTTGATTAGCCTTCTATATTATCTATTATAGTAAGAGGTTGTAGTTATTTTTGGTTAATAGTGACAGTAGTATTGAAACATGCAGTGTGATTCAAGTTCAAAATTTACACCTGTGAAACTTAAAAAAAAGTGTGCGTTGTCAGTTAATGAGAAAATATTTGTTAGCAATGTTTATAATTGCCTAAGAATGGAAAATCCTTAATTTTCTGTTGACGATACTGTTGAAAAGATAGGTAAAATGATGGGTGCAAGCAAATCAACGATATATAAAATTATAAGTGAATTAAAAAGTAGAGTTGAATTAAAAACTGCAGGAGGTAAGAAAAAAGTGGAATTTACTGAACAAAGTAAAAGCAGAATAAGAAGAAAAGTCCACGAATTTTTATTTTAAAATAGAGATACCAACACTTGCAAAGCTTTTGATCCGTATTTTCCCAAAATGGGGAAGAGAAAACTACGGGAAACTCTAATAGATTTAAAGTTCAAGTGGGATAAACAGAACAGGAAAGCAGCAAATATCGAAATTATTTGTTGGAGACGGAGATACCTCAGAACCATTTTTAAATTACGTGCAGAAGGCAAAAAAATAATTTATTTGCATGAAACCTGGGTAAATGAAGGTTACATATTTGGCCTAATGTGGTAGGACACAAACATTTAATCTTCACGATAGGCTTTTTTGGAAGGATTATCTACAGAATTGAAGTTTCCTTCTGGTAAAGGATGACGTCCAATTATAACTCATAATGGAAGTGATGACGGGTTTTCAAACCGTGGTTCTTTAATATTTTAATCTAAAAAAATTGAAGACTACCATAAAGATATGAACGCTGACGTTTTTAAAGAATATTTTCAGCAGATGATAAAACATTTACCAAAAAGTTCAGTTATAGTAATGGATAACGCTACTTACCATTCTCGTCTATTTGAACGTGCGCCAGATACTTCATGGAAGAAAGATGATATATCATTAAGTTGTTAATAGATAGAAACATTAACTTTCCAGAAAAATCAATAAAAATAGATTAAAAAAACCAAAAAAGGTTGACATTGAAATAAGCCGAAAGCGCTTTGCATTAATAAAAAAGTTTTGCACGAAATACAAGTTTTTCCTTTTTGAAAATAAAAATAGAACTACCAGAAATTGTGAAATTAAATAAGACTCCAGTGGATGAACTTGCAAAAACACATGGTATTGATGCTGTGCGCCTTCCTCCCTATCACTGCAAACTAAGTCCTATTGAACTGATATGGGCCCAAGTTAAAGGATATCTAGGTCGACATAATACGACATTTAAGTAAAAAGATGTAGAAGCATTGTTATTGTTAGAAATCTCCATATCACTTGTTATGAAGGAAAATTGAGCATGTGTTAAAAGAAGAAGAAAACATGTGAAATCTTGACAAAATCTTGGATGTCGATACTACAGTACCACCTTTAATATTATCAGTAAATAATGACTTATCAAGTGAATACAGTAATTCAGAGACCTACACGTTTCCTAAACTTCAAAAGTAGGTAAGCATATCTATTTTATACCTAAATGTAATAATCATAACATAATTATTTAAATTCAAAATAGTAACAAAGAAAATAATAAAACAAACAAATACTCCCAATTTACCTAACCGTGTGCTCATCAGAGTCTTAAATGGAATTAAAATAAGGGTAGTCTATTGTTTATGTTCCAGAAACCGGGCGGCATAGGTAAAATTCCTAATGAAACCAAACCTTTTAACTGCCGGCTCTTTAAAATCACAGATTTTGTTTGAGTCACCTGTGCTGTAAAACTCCCATAAAATTTTGATTTATTACTCCGTGTCAATTGCGATTCTACTTTTTTTATAATAGAATTTACTCTTTTTTTCACCCTATTTTTTCAGATTCAGAATTTGCTTGATTATCTCATTTTCAAAAATCGGATTTAGCATAAAAGATTTAACAACTCCACTCCCTCCTCTCAGATTGTTCAAGTTTCCAAAATTTACTATTTTAACGACTAGCTGTTTTCCAATTTCTAAAAAGTATTTATTAAACTCATTTGCAATCTGTTCTTTATTATCTATATACTTTTTGTTTCAGTTTTATGATCTTGGTCATTTATCACCTTCCTCTTTTTTTTGAGCTAATATTTTATAGTAAGAATAATTCGCATTTTTTATTAATTTTAATAACATGCTTCAATATACTTTACATCTATTTTCCGAATCTAAATTATTTTTGTTTATTGTACTTTCTTTTTTTATAACTGCTTCCTTTTTTTAACTGATAGGATGGTTTAGTTGGCTTTATTTTATGGACAGAAAGTCTACGATTAATGAATATTTTTAATTTTATATTTAATTCAGTAACCCAAACATATTTTTTAATAATAATTTTCTTTGTCCGATCAATATTTTATAATCATTAGGTCATTATTATAGTCTATTTTTATGTATGAGAGAGTATTAAAATAATAAAGCGTTCGTAATCCATAGGCGTATCACTTCTTTTAGTAGACAGTTAAAATATTTTTTGAAGTTATTACTCGAGTATACACTTATATTTTCACCTAATTAACCTGCTTATAACTTCTAAACAGCTGAAGGTAAAAAAGTGCAATTTTTTCTAAAATGTTTTATTTTTCCACAAGGTATGTTGAGAACATTGTGTCAAACGAGTTATGTAGGTATAAGGGTTTAAACTTTGACGTTTAAACAACGTTACGTTCATAAATAATAATTTTAATATAAAAACTACTTCTTACCTACAAATCCAAATCAGAAGATGAACTGTCGCAACCAATATTTACAATGAGTGGCTCGATCATTTCATCAGTAATATTGCCCAACTTCCACATTTTCTCTTCTTCTTTAATCGTATGATTTACTGCCTTTTCCCAGTTTTCAGGCTTCACATTATTTACAGCCTCCAAAAACAACTGTTTAACATCACTCATTTTAAAAGAATTATTTTTTCTTGAAACTTCTCCCTTTATCTGTGCCCATATCAGTTTAATCGGGTTTACTTCGCAATGATATGGTATTGATCTAACCACCGTCATCCCACGATTTTTTTCAATTTCATCAATTTCATATTTTTTGAATTTCTCTTTATGAAGGGAACACAAATGATACAGTTCTATTCTCACAGAACCGGGATGGAACTTAATATTCTTTGAATTTAGCCAATTCTGTAAATCTTTTTTTAACCACTTGGTTGTGGGCATTTTTTCTATAAGTCTCGAGTGATAAACTTGCATTATCCATTACTATTAAACAGTTCTGAGGAAGAAGATCTATAATTTGTTCGAACCACTCTTTAAAGACATCAGCATTCATGTCCTCATGGTAGTCGCCGGTAGGAGTAGATTCAAAAGTCAATAAACCACCTTTAACAAAACCGTTTGATCTACCGATGTGTACTATTATTAGTCTGCGCCCCTTTCCTGATGGTGTATTTAAACCAGTAGATAAATTATTTAAAAAAGCCTGTCTTCGACTTGTAACAGTTTCATCTTGCCAAAATTTATTTGGTTTCTCATTTCTTTTATAGTCCTTAGGTAATTTCTTCTCCATACTACAATATCGCTTCTTTCTATTAAAATAGACTTTCTGGAATGTTTTTTCCATAGAAAACCTATTTCTTTTAAAAGTTTCCATAGTGTGCTTCGACTCATTTCGGGGTAATCCTTATCATCTCGAAACGTGGCAAGAACTTTGTCTACTGTCGGAAATTATTTTCTAAAGAAGAACGCATGCACTTTCCATCAAAGTCTTTCTTTCAAAAGATTTTCTAATTGAAATTTTGGTTTTCCTGGAGCTTTACGTGCTGTTTGAAACTCGCCACATTTCTCTTCTTTAACAACTCTGTAAATCGTAGATTTTCCAACACCAAGCGTACTACTAACTAATTCCACTGTGTCATCAACACTTTTACAAAAAATTTTGTCTGTAAATGATTTAAAACAATTAAATATTCATGTTTTTTCATTAACTGTTAAAGGACCGATTTTTTGTCGTTTACGCGGCCCTTCCAAATTTTCCATGACCACACTAGAATTCACACTGCACCTTGCAAGTTGCAACTAAACGATATTTAGTAAACTGTCAAGAATACACAACTTGGACCTCCTTACTAAATGGAAAACCTATAATCGCATTTTCGGTGAAATTTGTTGGGAAATTATTTATCTACTTATAATTCGATTACTGTAAGAAATTCTTGGAATTAAAATATAACAAAATTGGCAAATAGGTACTTATTGAAAATAATCTTAAGATACGGCTATGTAATCTTTAATACACAGGGCTTTTGGCATGTCCAAACCTTTTTCAATTGTTCTGTACAGCTTATGTTTATAAAGGACCAATAAAAGACCCAAAACTTGTAATAGCTCAGGTACATTTATTAGAATTTTAGGAAATATTTAGATTATTCTGTAAAAATATTTAAAATGACCGTACTAAGTTTTGCATTAGAAATGCTGTTTTATTACTCTCTCATACATAAAAATAGACTATAGCGTTGTTTTAGCCACCCACCACCCAATTCATAGACCCCATGTCCTGAAAGTAAGTACCTACAACAAAAATTTCTTTAACGCAAACGTCAAAACTGCAATTACCACTGCACCGTATAAAACTAAATTATCTGATTTTATTAAAGGATCGCCATTTTGTCGATCCCTGTCCTAAGTCAATTTCCAATACATATATTCGGCCATAAATTATGATGATATTTAATATTTTCATGTGACATTTGACACAAAACCGAACAACTTCCAGATGAACGAGCCCCTTAACATTATCCCAAAACGCTCACCACCATGTTTTCCAATTCTATGGACCAATTTATCCGTTGTACCGTTTGCCTGGTATTGCGGCTTGAAGGACAATAGGCCTTAAATATGATTTATGAAATATTTTATATGGGGCAACGACGAACGGCCACCCCAAAACAACAGAAAACATCGATGTCTGTTTTGTAAACACAGAGGCGTAGAGGGAACGGGAAATATTTGTAAGATTATTGCTATAAAACCGGTTTTTGCAAAAACGCTTAATAATTTTGCTATGACAATCGGCAAACCTTTTGAATTTTAAATAAATAAATCGTCTCATTTTTAAGGACTAAAATTACTAATAAACTTGAAATAAATCTTTTCTACATTCATGAATGTACACACTGACGAAAGATGTATGATTTTAATTGATTTGTAAATATAATTTGAGAGCCCCTAACTTTTTTATGTAATAATTTTTATTATATTTTCGAACAAACATTTAAATTGTATTTTATTTAATAACCCGTTTAAGAAGTTTGCAAGATTACGTATACTATCGGAATTACATATTGAAATTTTGTTAGTAAATCCTGTATGTAGAAGGTTATTATTAAATTTTTTGTTTAGTTTTGCTAATACAAAAATATTACAGTTTTTACAACAATAAGTATATTTTATACATTATGTATAATTTCTAAATATGAATAGAAAAACAAACATAAATAAATTAGTGTCTAACTATAAATAAAACAATATATATACATGTAAAATATAAAATTAAATTCATATACAATTATCTTATAGTTACTATCACATAAAAAACTATCTGAAAAACTTGGGAATGCATCAAAGAACTAATAACATTTGCAGACCGAAATAGAGTAAAACTATTTTGGGTGCCAGGTCACCAAGGGATCGAAGGCAACGAAAAGGCTGACGAACTTGCAAAAAAAGGGTCAAACGAAACACCGGAACCAGACACAAACCCAGGAGTACCAAAAAGTACTGTCCGGGGTTTCATAAACGACTGGATTCGGGAACAACATGTCAACTATTGGGGAAGCTCCCCAAAACAGGCACATGGAAAAGCCTTCATAGACAGACCATGTCCCAAAAGAACTGGAGAACTACTTTTTATGAATAGGAACCAGTTGAAAGTGAAAACAGGGTTCATGACTAGGCACGCTCGATTCTAATAGCTAATAACTTTACTTGCTTACTTACAAGCTCTGGTCTAAAGTCACTTTAGATATGAGCCATTTGGATGGGGACTGCATTAAACACTCACTATAGATTGTTCAAAAAAAAATAAAAAAAAAATAACACCATGTTGGATTGTAATACTGCTTCTTGGTTGTAGAAAAAATAGCGTATGTAAAGGACCCCGCACTTTTTACATTGATTTTGGGTACTGGCAGAATTTGTTCAAATTTTAGTATGTTATTTTTCAGGTCATTAGGCGCAACTTTCTTATGGACCTCAAATAGGCAGCTCTACAGGGTGAGTTGTTAGAACAATTCAAAAATAAGGAGTGCAGAATTAATATTTTCAAATATATCTCCACCACTCTTTAGTATTTCTTGTTTTTTCCATGAAACTTTTGTCATGTGTTACCCTTGTATATAGTTTATTAATGCTTACTTACACTTTGCAAAATAAATTATACAGCGTGTTCAAAAATTAGGAATATCAGTTACTGTACATGTACTACCATAGTTAAAATATGACTTCTGGCCATTTCTTTATTTCATTTCATATTAGATAATTTTTATAAGTATTACAGGGTGTGATAAAACTACTCAAACAACTAAGAATTACAGAAACGCATTTAACAAAAAATTGATATACCTAAAATATTGTAGAAAGTTTTGAAACGAATTGAGTTTTGATCATATTATAACCATAGCTCTGTTTATCTAACCAAGTTCCGTTCTAAGCCTACTTAAATGTAGAAATAATTCTTCCTTTTTGATTTCTATACACAGTACAGATGTCAATTTATCACCTCTAAATATAATTCTATTTTTGAGGATTAGTAGGTTAATTTTAGTTAAATTAAAAGAAAAAAAAACTTTTACAGTTTTTTGATATTAAATCCTTGCCAATTATTGTTTATCTATTCCATACCACTATATACTTTTATCTTGATATAAATTATTTTTTTTACGAACTCTTACAAAAAGACATCTTTCGCCACAGGATACTTTCAGCGAAAACTTGATTTCCGTCACTAGTGAGAAAAAAATCCCATAACGTTTACTTTTGTCTCTAGTGACGAAAGTAAGTTGTTACATATTTTCATATATCAGTCGCCTCGTATAATATTTTGGCAGCTTATAATTATTATTAATGAAATAAAAAGATGCTCATTAAATTCTATATGCGTTTTTACCTAAACTTTAATGAATTAAAGATAAAATAAAAATGTATAAAAATAGTGCAAATTAAACCAATCTACATCTAGTTTCCTGGTTTTCATTTGTTTATTTGAAGTTTTATCACTTTTGAGAACTGTCAGTTTCAGTTTGTCCTAAATTTATCACATTTTCATGATGTCTGAGTCAGAAAGCGATTGTACTCCCCCAGAAATTATTTTTAAAGCTGAAGAAACCTCTTCAGATTTATTACCGGCCAAATCAAAAAATAGATATGAAGAAATTTATATCAAATTTTTGGACTGGAGAGAAAAAATAAAGTGAAATCATTTTCGGAAACTGTACTACAAGCATACTTTGGAGAAATATGTTCAAATTTTAAACCGTCGACGTTATGGTCCATTTATTCGATGCTAAGAACTACACTCTCTGTTAAAAATGATGTCGATATTAGTAAATATCCAAAGTTACGTTCGCTTTTGAAAAGAAAATCTGATGGTTTTAAAAGCCAAAAATCCAAAATTTTTTCGCCTAAAGACATAAAGACTTTCCTAAAGAATGCACCTGACTATAAATATTTAATAACAAAAGTAACGGAATTATTATTTTTATTTTAACAAATACTTAATACATAACTACTAATATTTGTAGGTAGCATTAGTTTTTGGATTATCTGGCGCTTGTCGTTGCCACGAACTAAAAAATTTAACAATAAGCGATGTAAAGGATACTGGAAGTATTCTGTTAGTTAAAATCCGTAATACAAAAACAAAAATTCCGCGTTATTTTCATATTTCTGGACCCTTTTATGATATTTCTAAAAAATATATGAGCCTACGTCCCGCAAACACGGATCAAATTAAGTCAAGATTCTTTATTAACTATCAGAATGGAAAGTATAGCAGACAGGTTGTTGGAATTAATAAAATCAGTAAATTTCCTAACGAAATTGCTCAGTTTTTAACGCTTCGGAATCCTCAAGATTACACTGGGTACTGTTTCCGCAGAACATCTGCAACGCTATTAGTGGATGCAGGAGGTGACTTGCTTCTGTTAAAAAAGCACGGTGGTCGGAAATCTAGTAGTGTTGCGGAAGGATATGTTGATGAATCCACAAACAGTAAAAACCAAATACAAACCAAAATTTTACAATCTGTACAAAATAAGGAAACTACTAGTTCATCCGATTATGGCGCATCATCATCTGAAATGACATTTAACAGTAGAACAAATATGTCGGCATCTACCTCAATAAATAAAAAGCTTGAGTGTGATATCCCCATAATTTTGAACAATTGTTCAAATATAACAATAAATCAATATTTAAATAATAAATAATATTTCTGAAATATTTAATTGTTGGTTAATTTTTTGTTATTCCTAACACAAAATAAAGCATTTGCTAACGTTTGTTTTTTTTTTTTCATTTTAGTAGGTACCTACATGACATAATAGAGTTCGTAGAAAAAGTATAGTGTTTTACTCGTCGAAAATCATTTTTTGAAGCTCGCGAACATTACCAACCTCTCTCGCTTCAAAAAATGTTATTTTCGTCACTCGTGAAACAATATACTATTTTAAGCCTAAAACATAATTTTTTTTATTTATTTGTTCATTAATCAGATTAATTATAAAAGGATTCTATAAGATAAAAGGTTGGCGAGTGTTAGATTAAATAACAGACTACATTTGCTACGTTTGTTTGTCCATATCGGATACATCTGAGATGTTGTGAATCTTTGATCACATGATTCAAGTTACGTACATTAGTTGGAGCAGATACGTCCGATGTGGATAAATAAACGTTCGAGAGATAAAAAATCGGATGTGAATATTCAAACGTAGCAATTCTGTTTTACATTGTATATTTTCTTCTTCTTTTTTGGGCTGTCATTAAGAACAATTTCAAAAGTTTGTTATTAGGATTTTTTTGATAGTAAGTAGTTTATTTTTATTAGGAAACTTTCTATGTGGCGTGCCTTTGCTTTTTGCAATATATTTGAGATTTGCGAATAATGTGAAGCACACTTTATTTATAAAATAAAATTCAAGAGAATTCCATTACTAGATATTACTGAAATGTAAGACAGATTCAAGAACTATATGCATGTGTGCTCATATTTTGTGGTACCTGGAATACGCACGATTCGAAAATTATATAAAGTACCCTTTAAGTGTTTTATAAAGAACTATTTTAGATGTTGTTGAAAGATGATTTTGAAGGTGTGTTAATAGTTAATGTATTTAATAAAACAGGTTTTTAAAAATGTAGTTTCTTTTATATCGATTTATAATTTAGTGGAAGTCTAAAAATCTATGTAAAAAAAGTGTAATATTTTTATATTAATATTATTTATCTTTCTGTCATACCCTGCATTATTAAATAATATTATCTAGTATTCAATATAACAAATAAGTGATCAGAAGTCATGTTATAATTCTGTACCATCCGTGAATAAGTGGATAAGTCAAATTTTAGTAAAAATAAGATATCTACATATATCTAAAGGGCTTTTCTCATTCTGTTTGGTGAATAAATGGGTGATTCAAATTCGCAATAGTTTCTTCCATGAGTTTACTTCAGAGGACGCCGTGAATAGTTGAATTTCTCCAATTTTTTGTGCCAAAACCGGTAACTACAGCTATTCCCGGATTTGGAAGAGGTTTATCCAAATGATCAGTCGTTTTTTAGTTTTCTTTTCCAATCAAAATGTATGTTATTTGAACTAAGTTCACTTTGCTTTTTTCATGAATAAACAAAAATATTAAAAAAAATTTGTCCTGTTTATTTATATTAGAATAAGTCAGTTACTCAACAACACACACATTTGAGGTCAATAAATAGGCAAGTCAGATTTTTTCCATTAAGTAATATAATTTCACAGGTCATAATTATTTACATTGTTGGTTGTATAATTAACGACCTATTTCAAAAAAACGAAATTCAACTCAAAATTTGTTTTTCGAAAACATCAAAGTGTTGTTTAAAATGGTAATACTGAAAAACTTCAATTTTTGACTTACCGACTTATTCACAGATGGTACAAAATTATGGTAATACATGGAAATGCACCTTATTTCTGTAATTAATATTTCTAATTTTTAAACACTCTGTATGATTTATTTTAAAATGTGACAGTAGGCATTACCAAGCCACATACAAGTGTAACTCATGCCATAAGTTTCACAAATAAAACATGAATTACTTAAGAGTGGTAGAGATATATATAAAAATATTAATTCTGCACTCCTTACCTTTAACTCCTTCTGACAACTCACCCTGTAGAGCTGCAAACTTAATGTCTATAAGAAAGTTGTCCATTATGACCAGAAGAATAACATACTAAAATTTTAACAAATTCTGTCAGTATCCAAAATCAATGTAAAAAGTGCAGGGTCCTTTCATGTAATTGGTGACAAGTTTACGGAGATTTCACCAATTAATAGAGAGGTTTATTTTTTCTTTATTAACAAAATTATATCAAGTAACTGTTTGAATGTGTTATTTAACAGGAAAAGATTAAATACTAGAGATAATTTATTTTTTAACTATGTTATGTTATCTAAAAAACAACTTTATTGGTGTCTCGTAACTATGATCACTGCGAAATCCTGTCTGATGAGCACTAATTATTAAGTTACCTACCTACTTCCTTCTATAAATGATTATTAATTGTAAATATCTAATAATTACTATACCAGGTGGGCCAATTATGTACACAAATAAAAAAAAATTAAAAATGTTTTAATTCAGTATTATACATCGCCAAAGAAAATAAATTTCTAAAATACTTTCAACTATACAGGTTGTTTCTTGACCACAGAACAAGTGTCAAAGTATTTTTTTTTAATGGAAAACTATGTATTTTGTATTATACTTTTCACACAGTAGTCTCTAAAGGTTTAGTTTGTCCGTTCATCCGATGTCACGTTTTATGTCCGCACGAAAAGAAAAATAATATAAAATTGAAAATTTTAGGAAAATTTAAGCTTTACAAGGAGAAAAAATCTGAATAAAAATAGGGGGTCGAAAAAATTTAAAAAATCCTAAATCAAACACGATAAATGTTATCAACTTTAAATGTTTAACAAAAATCAAGGTCTATGAAGAGACAAAGTCTATCGATTAAAAAAAAGATTTTTAAAAATTGGGGATTGAAATTAAACGAAAAAATACTAAATCAAAAACGAAAAGCGATATCAACATGAAATATTTGGTAAAAATCAAACTCTATAAAAAGATGCAGCTTCTTGATTCTGAAAAAATCTGAATAAATTGGGGGTTTAAAGGGGATTAAAGAAATCGGGGTTAAAATAACAACAAAAATTCTAACTTAAAAACTCAAAAAGGTTACCAACTTGAACTTTTAAGCAAATAGCAAACTCTGTAAGGGCAAAAAGCCCTTCGATTTTCAAACAAAACTGAATAAAATAAAAATAGTGAGTGTAAGAGGAGGTTGAAATTAATAAAAATCATATATCAAAAACGAAAAACGATATCAACATGAAATTTTTTGGGCAAAAACCAAGCTCTATACAGAGACAAAAGACAAAGCCTATTTATAAAAAAAAATCTAAACAAATGGGATATCAAGGTAGGTTGAAATATTTAAAAAATCCTAAATAAAAAAATAGAAATCAAAAGCAATATCAACATGAAGTGTTAAGTGAATATTAAACTTTATAAGGGCAAGCATCCCTTTGATTTGAAAACAAATTTAATCAAAAATGGAGGGTTTAAAAAATCCTAAATTAAGAACGAAAATCTATCCCAACATAAAAACTTTATTTAAAACCAAGCTCTTTAAAAAGGTGAAGACCATTGATCCAAAAAAAAAATTAAATGAAAATGGCGGGTGAAAAGGGGGATGAAATATTTTTAAAAATCCTAACTTAAAAACGAACAATATTATCAACTTGAAATTTTAGGCAAAAATCAAGCTCTTTAAGGGGATTTTTGAAAATTCTAAATAAATGGGGGCGTTGAAATAAAAAAATCAAAAACCAAAAGTGATTTTAAATTGAAATGTTAAGTAAAAATCAAGCTTTATAAGGGAAAGCAGCCCTTTGATTTTAAAGCAAAACTTTTTCTTCTTTTTCTTCTTTTTCTTCTTTTCTTCTTTTTCTTCTTTTTCTTCTTTTTCTTCTTTTTCTTCTTTTTCTTCTTTTTCTTCTTTTTCTTTTTTTTCTTCTTTTTCTTCTTTTTCTTCTTTTTCTTCTTTTTCTTCTTTTTCTTCTTTTTCTTCTTTTTCTTCTTTTTCTTCTTTTTCTTCTTTTTCTTCTTTTTCTTCTTTTTCTTCTTTTTCTTCTTTTTCTTCTTTTCTTCTTTTCTTTTTTTTCTTCTTTTTCTTCTTTTTCTTCTTTTTCTTTTCTTCTTTTTCTTTCTTCTTTTTCTTCTTTTTCTTCTTTTTCTTCTTTTTCTTCTTTTTCTTCTTTTTTCTTCTTTTTCTTCTTTTTCTTCTTTTTCTTCTTTTTCTTCTTTTTCTTCTTTTTCTTCTTTTTCTTCTTTTTCTTCTTTTTCTTCTTTTTCTTCTTTTTCTTCTTTTTCTTCTTTTTCTTCTTTTTCTTCTTTTTCTTCTTTTTCTTCTTTTTCTTCTTTTTCTTCTTTTTCTTTTCTTCTTTCTTCTTTTTCTTCTTTTTCTTCTTTTTCTTCTTTTTCTTCTTTTTCTTCTTTTTCTTCTTTTTCTTCTTTTTCTTCTTTTTCTTCTTTTTCTTCTTTTTCTTCTTTTTCTTCTTTTTCTTCTTTTTTCTTCTTTTTCTTCTTTTTCTTCTTTTTCTTCTTTTTCTTCTTTTTCTTCTTTTTCTTCTTTTTCTTCTTTTTCTTCTTTTTCTTCTTTTTCTTCTTTTTCTTCTTTTTCTTCTTTTTCTTCTTTTTCTTCTTTTTCTTCTTTTTCTTCTTTTTCTTCTTTTTCTTCTTTTTCTTCTTTTTCTTCTTTTTCTTCTTTTTCTTTCTTTTTCTTCTTTTTCTTCTTTTTCTTCTTTTTCTTCTTTTTCTTCTTTTTCTTCTTTTTCTTCTTTTTTCTTCTTTTTCTTCTTTTTCTTCTTTTTCTTCTTTTTCTTCTTTTTCTTCTTTTTCTTCTTTTTCTTCTTTTTCTTCTTTTTCTTCTTTTTCTTCTTCTTCTTCTTCTTCTTCTTTTTCTTCATTTTCTTCTTTTTCTTCTTTTTTTTTTTTTCTTCTTCTTCTTCTTCTTCTTCTTCTTCTTCTTCTTCTTCTTCTTCTTTTTCTTCTTTTTCTTCTTCTTCTTTTTCTTCTTCTTCTTCTTCTTCTTCTTCTTCTTCTTCTTCTTCTTCTTCTTCTTCTTCTTCTTCTTCTTCTTCTTCTTCTTCTTCTTCTTCTTCTTCTTCTTCTTCTTCTTTTTCTTCTTCTTCTTCTTCTTCTTCTTCTTCTTCTTCTTCTTCTTCTTCTTCTTCTTCTTCTTCTTCTTCTTCTTCTTCTTCTTCTTCTTCTTCTTCTTCTTCTTCTTTTTCTTTTTCTTCTTTTTCTTCTTCTTCTTGCATTTTTCTACTTGCAAGTAACACTGCAACCCAGTGTGTAATGGAATGTAACACTGTAAATGTACTCTGTAAAAAAATTGGGTTGCGATTTTACTTTGTGATTACCTGTATTTTGACAATGTATTATTCTATAAAATACATAGTGTTGTACTTATTTGGATCACTCTATATTCTAAATAATGTAAATTAGGTAGATTTAAAAATATTTTACACGACATACATATTTTATATATCAATATTTATATATTTTTATTTCAATATCAAATATTTTCTTCTTAACATAAAAATTAATAAGTAACAGATTGAAACATTATTTCAGAGTCTCTACAAAAGACAAAAATTGACACTTTCTTTCTTTAAAATTTATGTCCTACTTTGTTAGAGACTCGAGGATTTACGTCATGTAAACTTTCAATTGTCTCGAACACACAAGAATATTGACCAAAATTCGAATTGTAATTTCACAGTAAAACTTCTCTGGCGTCAAGTTCTTCATTAAAATATATTGAATAATTAACAAAATCATGGAATTTCAATAAATTCTTGTGAAATTAAAATGCTAAAACAGTCTTAATCTACATCATATATGTGAATTACTGGAAATATATGTATTTTTACGAGGTAACCTTAATTTTACAGAAATTTTGTAAAATTAACAGTGTAAATCAGATTTAAAAATACTATATAAAACTTGGTGTATTTCTATTAAAAAGTATTTTTCGCAAAAAAGTTTGTAATTTCAAGAACGGTCAAATTCTTTTTACTGTACAAATCACTGCAACTTATTTTACATTTATTATGTTGTGAAACTTAGTTATTAAAAAAAAATTTTTCTTCTGATGTTCTTCTTCTTCCATCTCTATTTTTTTGATATTATATCTTCATTCATTCTTGCCTTATGTATATACCAATTGGCATAATTATAATATAAATTATTTTACAAATGTAGCTTCTTTGGAGCTATATAATATTGTATTTAATCTACTTCTAAATTTTCTAGTTTAGCTGCTAATATGCTTCCAAATAATTGTCATACCCTGTATAAACTATTAAATTTTGATAAATAAAATCGCAATCGTCTCTCAATGAATAAATAACCGAACTAATGAACATCATTTTTTAAATCTCCCTCAGCAATGTACCTTTCAATTTCTAACGCTTAATTGAGCCATAAGCGACATCTATAAGGTCAGATTTCTTAAACTCGCGTTGGTTGACTGGATCATTAATCTTCGAAGATATATTTTCGAAATATGCAAATGCGGTCTTGTAATTGTGGAATATAGATATTGCCGGTGATTTATAATTTAGTTGGGTTTACATTTGTACGTATGTTCTCACCACCGTGTCAATGCGAAGGGTGCGTTCGTGACATTAAAGGGAACGATCATGGGCGGAGAGTCAGGAAAAATTACTTTAAAAATTATGAAATTTTATTTCGGAAATTATATAAAAAAAAAAGAAAATTTATCTATCGAAAATATATTTTGTTAATATTATTTTATCATTTTTATTATATACAGAGTATTTCATAACTGATGGGAAATTTTAATTGTACCTACAAATCCATATGTGCTATATTTAAAGGATCTTACAATCTTTACTACTGAGATACAGAATGCTTTTTCAATTTTGTTCATTTTTTTTCTACTAACAAAACTAAGAAACCATTTAATATATTTTTTAAAACGTGGTACACAATATGTATGTCTTCCTGACAGTGACCAAGGGACTAAAGCAGTGGTCGCCAACCTCTCAATGTGTTGAGCTACTTTGTTAATTTTGGAAAAAACAGCGAGCTACCCACACGGAAGCCACGTAACGCAACGTAAATGAAATAATCCACAGTTAATTTATCATTATATGTATTTATTTTACTATTTTACTGGTAATACATAGGTACTAATAATAAACTAATAACAAAATAACTAATATTACTAGTACGTACTTGTTCATAGCTACATTCCTACCTACCAAACGAAGGTGTTTGAAAAATAAACACAAACTTTTATCCAGCCACAACGGCATGTCACGTAAGATTTAAAAATAGTTAATAATAACAAAAAAGTAACGCACTATCATGAAAAATAAAAAAGCACGTTCAATGAGAAGGCTGACACTCAGACTCATCGATAATTTTTTTTAATGTTTGCAGTATAATTTGATACAGCCATTCGAATACAGTTATCCAAATGTTCATCTGTAAGTCGATTGCGATATTCTTAATAAACTTCATATTGGAAAAAGAAGATTTACACTAATAGGTTGAACTGAATAATGCTTTCACTTTCAAGGCAACACGGCATAGAACTGAATATTTGTCTTTACTTTCAATAGGCCAGATACATTTGGTAATTGAGACTAACGATTTTAAGGCTAAATCATTTTGAAACTCAATTACTTCCATTTCTGTTTCAGCGATGTCTTTACCAAAGTTCTGTATAACACAAGTTGCAAACTGTTGGATATTAATTTCCATAAAGGGTGAAACAACAAACTGCGCTACTAAAGCCATTTCGTTGAAATCCTTAAAACGATTTTTGAAGTTATTCTTCAGGGTAGAAACTATTTCTACATGATATTTGCTGTCATAGGGTTCCAATAGATTTTGAGATATTTTTTCTGAAAGAATAGGAAAATGCTTGGCATCGCTGTTAATTAGGTTTTGTTCCCAAAACTCCAGCTTTTTGATAAATGCTTTTATATCAGAAATCATTTCCGCTAGTTCTTTGTCTCTCCTATGAAGCTGCAAATTAAGTTCGTTTAACTTCTCTGTAATGTCCACGAGAAAACCAAAATCTCTAAGCCAGATTGAATTTTCTAGTTCCGGAGTCGGTTCATCGCGTTGTTTGAAAAATTAAACTATGCCAGATAGGACATCATCAAAACGTTTCAGCACCCGTCCTCTACTTAACCATCGTTCTTCAGAGTGAAGGAGTAGGTCCTCGTATTGACAGTCAACTTCATCGGCCAAGGTTTTGAATAATCTTCTTTGTAACGCTTGAGCTCTAATCTTGTACACAATTTTTACCACCAGTTTCATAACGTTGTTTAGTTTCAGGAAATTTTCACATAATGCTTGCTGATGGATAATGCAGTGGTAACAGAGAAATTGCGGAAAAGTTTCATCTTTACGACATAACGCCATTAGACCCTTATCACAACCCACCATAGCTGGAGCGCCATCGGTTGTCAAGCCTACCATTTTCGATATTGGAATTTTCTCCGAAGAAATAATATTTTTTAAATGGGAAAACAACTATTGTCCAGTAGTGTGTCCTTTCAGTGGAATAAACTTCAAAAGATCTTCTTTAATCGTAAAATCTCTAAAAACCATCCTGACGAACACGGCCATCTGGGCAGTGTCAACGACATCTGTTGGTTCATCCAGTTGAAGTGAAAAATAAACACAGTTATCTAAGTCAGTTCTTAACAGTAAAAAAATATCATTGCTCATTACTTCTACACGTCTCATCACTGTATTAGCAGAAAGTTGCATAGATTTTATAGCTGAAACTATCTTCTATTTTTTTAAAGTTGGCAAATAACGAATCAGCAGCTTCTAAAAATGCCTGTTTTATCATTTCCCCGTCTTCATAAGGTTTCTTTTTTTGTGCAATTATCTGGGACACACGGTACGATGCTTCAGTTGCAGCCTTATTTTTGTCGACTGTTCTTAAAAATATTGATTGTTGTCCAATTAATTGCTTTTTTAACTGTTTCAGTTTCTCCTTTCTGGCGGCAGAATGTAGTGGGAATGATTTTTCAAAATTAGAATGTACAGTTTTATGATGTCTCTCAATATTTCCTTTTTTAGTAACGGAGTGTTACATAACAAACACACATTTTTATCTTTAACTTTTGAAAAAAAGTATTGTTCTTCCCATTCCGAATGAAAGTGGTATGTCTTTACCTTCTTACAACTGCTTGCAATAATATTATTTTTTGTTGTTCTCTACTAACTACTAACTACTGTACGTTGGTTACGCGTTCAGTTTTAAACTATGCGCAATGTCGCCGCGCCGTGCGTATTTATCCCGTTCAAAGCAATCCTGATCGTTCTCGAACACTAACGCGCTGGTCCGGTTGGTCGGTTCTAGCCGATTCTAGCTTGATGGCGTCAGCGGCAGATCGCTTACCGCAACGTTGCCGCTGTTTTTTTTTTTTTTTTTTTTTATAATTTATTGGCCTACAGAGCTAAGATGATACAGCCATTTGGTAACAACAGGTAAATAATTACAATATTTTACAGCTTAATTTTAGACATTTGTATAAATTTTGATATTTTTTTAACATTACCGAAAGACAGAAGTTTAAACAATACATCAAAAAGTGTAACAGGTTTTATAAAATTTTTTAGAATATCTAAACTATCTAAAAATGTATAAATATTATAAAAATTATTTTGACAATTAAAAAAAATATGTTGTAAATCCTCCAGTTTTCCACACGTACACCTATCATTTTCTTTTACACCTATTTTCTTTAGATGCACCATACTTAAACAATGACCGCTTCTTAATCTGCATACGGTACTTATATCCCTTCTATTCAAATTTTTTATTTATGTTTAATATTATGACAATTAGATTTTTTTGTGCAATTTTCAGAAGCTTCTCTGATTTTTGCAGTTTGTATTTTTTAAATTAAAATCGTTGTGAGAGCTACCAGAATTGCCTACGCGAGCTACCGGTAGCTCGCGATCGACAGGTTGGCGACCACTGGTATAACACCACAAAATTAGTTCGGGCAAGATGTCACACATTGTTTTTTCCAAATTTCTCATAGAAAAGAATAAATACGGAAATAAAAATCATTGTGATGAGTAAAAAATAAAGAGTGGATATGTACAATCCATACAGCATATTTTTTCTTTGAATCACTAACGAAAATTTTCAAATATTAAAAATTATTTTAGGTTATTTAGGGAAAATAAATAATTTAAAAAGTATGTATGACTTATACTAATTTATAAAATATAGTAAACAAGAATAATAAAAGAAAAAACGATTTAATTTTATTTGTCCCCATCCGAGATTTGAACTCAAGCCTTTCACATGAAAGGCAATTGCACAAACCTCACCACAACCTATGCGTTTAAAATGTTTGCTTTTATACTCGTAATTAAATTGACTTCATATAGTTTTATTTAAGTTAACAAATTATTTATAATTATAGAAAAATAAAAATAGTAATGCTATTATTTATGGATTTTAGACAAGAAAAACTCATGTTAATGCATTGTTAATCTCAATAACTGAAAAAGTTTGACAGAGTCGTCACTTATTTAAAATTTTAAAAATAATAGCAGTCGGTTGACCAAAATATGAACTATGAAGGTTTACTATCAGAACGATGGCCCACTGGTTAAACAAGGGTCTACCGGTTTTTGTACCGGTAGACCAACGGCCCAGTCCGACACTGTGAACTGTGATTGGTGGATTCCCTTTTTTTTGCAGTGTTCTCACTAACTAGAATAGATATGAAATATATTCGTTTAGTTGAACGCCATAAGATAATTTTTCTTTTTGTAGTCTGTGCGTAGATAAGCTAATATCCATCAGAGTGTAGATGTAGAAAATATATATTATTACAAAAAGTAGAATTGGCCATCTTTTCCGGAGTGTCGGTTAAAGATGCCTTTATATAAAAAATAGGAGAATCCTAAAAAAAGGCTAGTTTTTAATTTCTTTTTCTTTTGCAAGATTTTAATATTTTAAGCAACCTTTATGGTTTACCTAGTGAAACCAATTATTTGTCTTTTGACTGTTTAATATATTTTTCTACACCTCGTATATTCGATTTCATTTTCTTCACTAAGTGCTTTGTTTCTTCTTCACATGGCACACTTTTGTCAGTGTCAGTATCTATTTTAAAGATAGCGCATCTTCATCAACCAAAACTGCGGTACAGATGCCATAACATGCTAGCAAGTCGAACTCTAACCTATAAAATGGCCTGAATACATTACAGTACGAAAATAGCAGAACAGTTATCCCTAATATATTATGCAAGAGGCAATCTGTAATTTTTCGAACATTTTTCCTCGGTGGGGCTATCTATCCCGGAGTTGCCCTACTTGTGTGTGTGTGAAGGGGTGGTTGGCATCGGACATAATCCATTTGCCACAGACTTTTGGTAAAATCTTTAATGGTTTAGATATTATTGAGGTGAAATAAAATAAAATGTTATAAAGGAACCAAAAAGAAAACCTAGAACTTATTAAAAGTAAAAACTAAGTTTCAAATGTCAAGTCTAATATTATCCAAAATATTAATAAGGGCATCGAAAATCTTTTTGTTTTGTAAGCTGAGTAAGACAGTTAAGTTAGTTGGCATCGGTATCAGGTTATCAATTAATGTTTTGATAAAATCTGTACTCTCCATTGAGTGTTTAGTGCATGAAAATAAAATGTGGTTCATATCACATATCGAAAGATTATCGCATTCGCAAAGCGGAGATGGTGCTATTCCAATTTTGTGAAGATGAGCAGGGTATCTTCCATGATTTAATTTTAGACGTGTAATGGTGACCGCATGTTTTCTGGGTAAATTATAATTTGATAAATGTGATATTCTTGTTGGTAAAGAGGGGTGTATAGTACCGTAATGATTTTTGGATGATGATGTAAAATCTATCCATAAGTTCTCCCAGTCCAGACGTATTTGGTTTTTGATTGTGCTGACTAGATCATCATAGCAGGAAATGTTTATAAAATTTGAAGATAGTGTTGCTTGTTTGGCTAATTGATCAACTATTTCATTTCCAACAATGCCACAGTGACCTTTCACCCACACAAATACTACATTAACATTAGCCGAGTGTAAAGCATAGCAGTATTCTTTTATTTTACATAGATGGGTAGATTTATACATTTTAAAATAATTTAAGTTATGTAATGCTGCTAGGACAGATTTAGAATCTGACAAGAAAACCGCGTTTTTTGAACTTTTATTTTCTAGGAGCCATTTTAAGGCCGATTCAATAGCAAGAGCTTCTGAAGAAAAGACAGAACATATTTTTGGTATCTGGCCTAGGTAATTATAATTTGGGGCAGAAACGTGAAAAGCAAAACCATTTCCCTTTTCCGATTTAGAGCCATCAGTATATATATGTAAATAATTTTCGAAACGGCTTAATATACATTGAAGCAATTTCTCGTTGTAGCAAAATATTTCATTATATTTTGGGAATATGATAGTAGGTCTAAACATAATAGCATCAAATTTAAGAATGTAAATAGGGTATATATTTAGTTCCGTAACGGGATTGGTGTTTTCTCTTACAAAAGCTTCTGCTAATAATGAACCTCTTTTTAATTTCCAATAATCTGCCGTTACGTTATCTACTGCGAGTTGGTAAAGATTTTTTAAAAAAAGGCTGCTTGAAAAAAAAACATTTGATTTTATTAACTTCTTTTGAGGCCAGGTAGACACGTCTTAGTTCGAGAGGGGGTTCTTGAGCCTCAACTAGAATTTCTTGTATGGGCGAAGATTTCATTGCCCCAATACTGATTCTAATAGCGTTGTATTGAATTTTATCAATTATGCGCAAATGACACTTTGCTGCCGAACCATACAGTATGCTCCCGTAATCTATGATCGAGCGAATGTATGCCTTATAGAATAGGAGAGCAGTATTAGGATCTGCACCCCATTTGGTTTTCGTGACACATTTTAACATGTTTATCCCCTTTTCACATTTATTTTTTGCGTGCTCTATGTGTTTATTCCATATTAGTTTGTTGTCTAAGACAATGCCTAAATACTTGTATTGTTTTTTTATAGGAATTTCGTATCCGCATAGAGTAACGCTACTAGGTGTATTTAATCGATGTCTTGTGAAGAATACAATTGCTGATTTTTCAGAAGATATAACAAGGTTGTTCTCACTAAACCAATTCTTTAGGCAGTATAATGTATATTTCAGTTGTCGAATACATAGGTCATACGAGCCCTGTTCAGTGTAGAAGCAAAAGTCATCTGGGTACTGTATGCATTTAATGTCTTTGTCTAAGTATGTATGAATATCTTGCGTATATATATTGAATAAAATTGGGCTCAGGACCGCACCCTGAGGTAAACCCTGACTTATCCATCTAGGCCCATGTAAGTTATTATTTGGATCTCTAATGAAGATCTTGCGATTTCTGAAGATGTCAACAATATTACCAGATGCTTTTGCGCCAATTTGTAGTGAACACAATTTGTTAGCTAATATATTTAGATCCACTGTATCATAGGCACCTTTGATATCTAAAAACAAACAAGCTAGGTAGTCATTTTTTGTGAAGGAGCATTGGATATCTGTAACTAAATGAGAGACTGCTTCAATTGTGCCTTTGCCTCTTCGAAAGCCATATTGAGTATCTGGTAATTTTAGAGAATATTCTAAATACCAATCTAATCTTGCTTTTATCATTCGTTCGTATGTCTTTGTGAAGCAGGATATTAATGATATAGGGCGATATGAGGACATTAAGTTGAGATCTTTATTTGGTTTTTTAATGAGAGTAATGATACTTTCTTTAAATTGTTCTTGCATTTCACTATTTTGCCACCAGTTGTTAAAATAATTTAAGAGTTTTTCTTTTGCTAATTGAGAGAGGTTTTTAAGTAAATTATAGGTGATCCTATCTTTTCCGGGTGCACTTTTGCGGTTTACGTTCAAGGCTGATTCTAATTCTGTGTAAGTGAAAGTTTTTTCAAAAAAATGGTTAATTTGTGAGGGGAGTTCATGGGCATTGTTGGGGACTGTATCAGGAGCGAAGTATTTTAGTAACTTGTCAATCATGTCTGGAGAAATATGCTCTTTATTTTGATATTTTTTATTTGATATTTTTTTAATAAAGTACCATATTTTACTAGCGGGCGTATTTTTGTTTAAGCTGTTTAAAAAGAGTTTCCAGCTTGCTTTGCATTTGGTTTTGAAAATGATTTTTGTTTGGCTTTCCACTTTTTTAGCGTGTATATAATTTTCCCAGTTGGAGGTTTGTTTGTATTTTTTGTAAGCTTCCCGTCTTTTTAGAACCATTTGGGAACATTGAGCATCCCACCAGTATGGGCGGGGAGTAGTAGGTAAAAAGGGATGGTTAATTTTCATACATTTGGAAGCTGTATGATCAATTATATTAATAAAATCAAGAAATGAAAAATTATTTTGTGATTGAAAAAAAGTATCTAAAAGTGATTGAAATAGCGACCAGTCCGCCAAGTCTTCATTCCATTTTTTGGATGGGTAAATTTTTTGAGGAGTGAAATCAAAGTTATAATTAATAAAAATAGGGAAATGGTCTGATCCCATGCGATCACCTAGAACCGACCATTTGATTTTGCCGACTAAACAGGCAGAAGCTATACTTAAATCCACTGCAGATGGAGATTCATTTGGTCTGCTAACCCGTGTAGGTGTTCCGTCGTTTAGTACTGCTAGATCACCATTTTCGATTGCATTAACTAAACGAATGCCACTATTTTGATTTGTAATTGATCCCCATAAGGTGTGGTGGCAATTAAAATCGCCTCAGAAAAGGGTATTAGTTGAAAATTGTGAGAATAAATTTTCCCAGTCACTGGAGAGTACAGTTTTATTGGGAGGTTTATAAATTGAAACAATTGTTAATTGATAATGCTCTAGATGAATCGCACATGTTTCGATGTCCTCATTAAAATTTTTGTTTATATCGATTTTTTTGAAAACTAGATTATTTGCAATCAAGATAGCGACACCGCCACTTCCATCTGCCCTGTTTACTTGGACAGAAGAGAATCCCCGAATATTTATTGTTGAGTTTGTTTTTTGCCATATTTCTGATAGAATTAATATGTCCACATTATTTTCATTAAGATAATTTAATAAATTAGGTTTTCTCTTATTAAAAGATAATATATTCCATTGAATAATTCTAATGCCCTTAATAGCAGGAATCATTATCACTAATGCTATATATATCTGATATTTGTTCTACGTCCTTACCCATTATTGAATTCACGATTTCTCTAATATGTTGTTGACTATTTTCACTTTCATTTGTAGTATGAGATTTGTTAACAAAGTGTTGTTGAGAAGGCAGAAATGTCACTTATTATTTTTTCTTTGTGTTGCATAAATTCGTCTCTATAAAGGTTTGGTAGAACACTTTTCTTTTCTTTTATTGTTTGTGACTTTTTAGCTGTAGGAGGGGAAACTGGCGGTGGAGATATTGGCTTACGTTTTTTTACTATTTGTAGGTTGTTTTGGTTTTTGTATGAATAACTTAGGTGGGTAATGTATTGGTCTTGGACCTGATAGGGGTGGGAAATTTACATCATTATTTAGGACTGAAAATTGATTGTGCGTAGCAATTTTTGCATACGTCGGATTACTGAATATCTTTTCAGCCTCTTTGAAAGATACATTACGGACTGACATTTCCTTTTTAATTTGAAATTGTTTAGAGTACATGGGGAAATTTTTTGACATCGAGCTGTGGTTATCAGATTGGCAGTGTATACAAAAAGGATTAGGGTCAGAGCAAGCGGCATCCGACTCGTGAACTTCAGAACAACTTTTACAGCGTTGTGTTTTGGACTTACACATGTTAGCGGTGTGACCGTATCTAAGACATTTGAAACACTGCACGACAGGTTGTATGTAAGGTTCCACCGGAAAATAGGTTAAATTAATTCTCACTTTGTCGGGAATTATATTCCCTGTAAAATTTACTATGACCATTTGCCTATCAACTAACTTTTGATTTCCGTCATTATCTGTGACTCTACGTTTCATGCGCTGAACGCCAGTGATGGTAGTATTATCGCATTCGATATTTTTTAATAGGAATTCTTCTGTAAAAAAAGTATCTACCATTCGTACAATTCCTTTACGATGGTTAAAAAAATTTGGAACATAAGCTACTAAACTATTTTTTGTAACGATTTCATGCTGTATTAATGAATTTGCGATCGAGAAAGTTTTGAAAACTACTTTTACCCTACTCACTCCCACTGAAACGATATCAATAATGTCATTTTTAAATTCATTGTTTTCTAATAGATAATAACCTATTTTCATAGGAAACAGCCTACCGAAATTATTTTTTAAATGTTCGACGTAAACATTATAAGGACCTCTATCACTAAATTTGTATTTATTTTCTAAATTAAATGAACTGATGTCTTTAAATTCATCGTCCGAATTACTATTTGGTGCGGGCGGCGTTTCGCCGCCCGTCTTTTCGCTCATATTTTATTGAAAACAAAATGTATAAATTGGGAAAAACCACCGAAATAAATGATAAAATTAAAATAAGAAACAAAAAGTACTTATCTCTATCAACTACTAAACGTCGGTAAGCACAGCCTAATCACTCCACACGTGTAGACAGATTGACTGTCGCATACGAACTGAGTTGCCCTACTTAGGTCTATTTCTATCGAGATAAGTACAAGGAGTATAAGTCAAATATAACGATTTTCCAGAAAACGCCTCCAGGCACTGTTGGAGGTCAAATGCGTAACATTTAATGGTGTTGTCCTCCTTACCATGTTGTTTCTTCTCTCGCTTTTTATTATATACCAAATCTGCCTCATCTTGATGTTTAGTTCTTTCATCTTGTATAGACTTTAACTTACCTTCTGACTTTGCTACTCTTTCTTTCATAGAAAGTACATCGCACTTGTGACAAGTACCTGCTTTTGGCCCTTTGAATGAAATGTTGAGTGTTTTAAACTCACGCTCATAAATTGATTTAGAGGCAGGGTTTGTAACTTGTTCCACATAGAGTGCATACATTTTTGTCAAGTTTAGGTAAGAAGTTAAATATTTTTTTTGCTTTTTTTCTGGTATAGTGGGATTCATAGGCGGGGAAGGATTTTATGTGATTATGAATTGCTCGAATGGTGTTGTCTAAAAGTTTATTATTATTATTATTATTATTATTAGAAGGCGAGTCTTTACCTCTTTTACTGGGTTCCAAAATACCTGTGGTTGATCTTTGGGCAAACGCAATAGCAACTGTCAAGAACATGTTTGTTTCTTTAAAAGTTTTCTAAAAGCAACCTCGGCAAACCTTAAACAGTTTCCCATTAATTTTAAAATAAAATGTGTTGGTTTACTGTCTAAATTTTTCTTCGTCAGGATCATCGGTTCATTTCCGAATAACTTTAGGCTCAGTTGATTGAACTAAATTAGCAACGAATTTCGTTCTTTCATGTTGACTTCCGAGACTCCAATATTCTTTAAAAATAACTTCCTGGATCTCAGGGGGATTACGTTCCATGCACTTGGCGCGGCAAACTGTCAAAGCTGTCATTGCCCTGACCAATTTTACTTTTCCGTCAAGAGTTTCATACCTCTTCCCAGCATTTCGATTTTTATATTTTTTTATTCTTCTTCTTTTGGAAAATTTTCTATCAGTAGGTGCAGCTTGGATTACATTTTGTTCTAAATGTGATTCCTTTGATCTATTTTGTATTTTAGAGCTAGAACTCCATGTTTGATGGAAAACTTCTTCATGAGAGGAAATACTCTCCTGTTCAAGGTTACAATCTGAAAAAATAGACAGTTAGGATACTTGTTATATTTTCTATAAAAATAAATGCTTACCTTCGTCAGTTTCTTGACCAAAACTTTCAGCTACTTCCATGTTTTGTACTAGTTGAGTGTGTTGGTCTTCATCATAGACAGTACTCTGTTGATGGTCCAAGTCTGTAAGAGAAACAAACAATTTAACGTTTTAAGTTGGAAAAAATAGACAGTTAGGATACTTGTTGAATTTTCTGAGCCTCTTTTGCCTATAGAGATAAATGCTTACCTTCATCAGTTTCTTGACCAACACTTTCAGCTCTTTCCATGTCTTGTTGAGTGTGTTGGACTTCATCATAGACAGTACTCTGTTGATGGTCCAAATCTGTAAAATATACAGTTTCATGTTTTAAGCTACATATTATTTTGGGCTCCTATGGCTAGAAAATTATCAGAAAATCAAGTCTTACCAAGGTAAACTTTTTGCTGTCCCAAAATGTTACTTGGGTCAGCCTCATCATCATTGCAAAAAATTAATTGATTAATATCCCCAGTCGTTGACAGGTAAAGATTCCCCTAGAAGTCTTTCATTTTGCACCATGGATTGTTCTTGAAAAAAACAAAATATTTTGAAATTTTTATTTCACTTTTGTTTCCGCAAGAAAAATAAAAAATACTTTTGAAATGTTTTAATCCCTTATTAACTAACTTACCTGCATGATCATCGACAATTACATTCTCAGTAAACCCATGAGTAATACTGACATTATGCTCTACACAATTTACATCAGCTTCTGTTTGCTTTTTATCTGAAAACAAAATAAAAGTTTGTTTATTAAATGAGTTACCAAAACTTGATTTTGGAAGTATTTTACAAAATGTTTTAGGTAGTAAAAAAACAATCTACTTACTTTCAGTTTCAGTATTTTTTATGTTATTGCATATATCCACCATTTTTTTGTCTCTGCTCAAAGAAGCCATCTTGCCTGCTCTTAACCACGAAAAATAATAATACAACAATTCACTGGAAACAATATTACCTACTTAAACTTAAGATGAGAAAAAAATCAAACTAAATAAGTTGAGCTCACATGCCTAAGAGTGACAAGACAAGACTGATTATAATAAAAGCCTAGACTGCTAACATAAAAAAAGTCTCTAATAGTACAAGTCAGCGGTCTGCTATCTAACCAACAGTGAAAAACATATGGGTCCTAACAGTATAACTTGACTTATACTCCTTATACAAACCAGATATGGAACTTGACTAAAAAAATATTTGTAGTAAAAATACTCAGCATTGTCTTGTACTCTTAGGGCATATATTTAGATAATAAACATGAACTATAGTAAAAAAACCAGAAAACAAGAAAATCTGACTTATACTCTTCGATACATTTATAAAACAGCTGATCTACGTACCATTATTTTATTACACAAAACATTTAGATACTCTGGTGATTGTATTGATTATTGATGCTGATGTAATACTCCTCTTCGAGTAGCTAGGATTAATATAATTAATCACGAATGCGTTTGTTTACCAAATAGCTAAACCAGGTTGTTTAGGACAGAATCAAAAAATAGCTGGTTTTGGTTATTTTTTCCAGAATGTATCCGAAACCAACAATATAAATTTAAACTTTTTTAAATGGTTATACAGTTAATTTTTTAAGTATTTATTTGAGGCTATTTTCTCAGTGTATCATTACTTTCTGTGCGTGCAATTATTTTTAATGGGACAATATGTATATTATC
Source organism: Psylliodes chrysocephalus (assembly GCA_927349885.1). Lineage (NCBI taxonomy): Eukaryota > Metazoa > Arthropoda > Insecta > Coleoptera > Chrysomelidae > Psylliodes > Psylliodes chrysocephalus. The sequence goes on along the minus strand of OV651827.1, from coordinate 7,494,582 downwards.
GTAAAAATATTTTAACTGTTTATTTTTAAACATGCAGCTTTGTAGGTATAGATATTAAAATAATAAAACTCTCCTTTTAACTAAATTGGATGAACTAACGGAAATAACAGAAACAAAGTCAATTCGTGACAGATTTCCGAGAAGGGCGATTTTTTCTCAAAAGCTAGAAATCCAATCCGTACCTATGCGGTTGCCGACTCTCTTAATTATATCATAAACTTTATGACTTTATTCAGCTTAACCTTAAGAAGCTATAAAATTTCACAAATTGAGGTTGACGGCCTTGTAACGTTTAGACCGCAGTCATTTTCTATGGTCGGCTCGGAGATTCCACAATATTATGAATAAAAGTTATGACAGGTTATAAAAAATTTTACATTATATACAAGTAGGTATCAGTTGTAGGAAGTGATTTTTGTGGTTTAAAATATATTTTTTGTTAGTATATAGTAGCAATAAATGAAATGATAAAAAGCTGTAAGAGTGCAACCGTTCATTTACACGTTTAGCGTTAATGAAATTATTTTATTTATTACAACAGTTAAATAAAACAACCTTTCACATAAATATAGTTTTTTACATTAGTCAAAAATTTGAAAAATATTCCTTTTTTCTACTTGCTTCTTCATTTATTATTGTTCATTTATAAAATATATACATTTTCAGAGTATTAGAATCTAACCGAGAAAACCTTAATTCTGAACACTTAGCCAGAAAGGACCTTATGACAACGAGGGATGTGAATAATGTAAAACATCGTTATCATATTGATATTAAAAATGGGGTAGGTATTGTAATTAATTTTTTAAATGTCATATTTTACTAACTAACAATTTTATAGGTGTTACATGAAAATGATGCTGTTAGTGTGGAGTTATGGGCTGAAGAATTCAAAAAACATAATTTCTTATATTATAAAAAACAAGGAGAAGAGCACCCAATCCTACACAGAAAAAACGCTATTGTATTTACAAGAATAGTCTTTCATTTAAAAACATTCCCTTTACTTCAATTAAAGTAAATATACAATCAATAAAATATTCTATAACAAATTTGAGAAGTATGTTTATTTTAACTATAGAATAATTTTTAAGCGGTAAGCATAAATATAATTACGTGAAAAAATAATAAAGTTATTCAAATGAAAAGACACTAATTTGACACAACAACATTTAATACTTTCTTTAAAATCAAAATTTTTTTGATTGAATGAAAATATCTACTCAAGAAAACAATATAACTAAATGATAGAATTATAGTTTTTAATCAATAATTAGTAATTACAATATTGTTGTGCGAAAAGAGAAATATATTCATTTAATTTCTGTTGAAATTCGATCTAATTTAAAGTATGATAGGTTTAAATATTTGTATTTTTATTCCAAACTGAAGTTTTAAATATAATTACATATTTTGTCAAAGCAATTATAGTATACAATCTTCTATAACTCTTATTGTTGAGACAATACCATTCCCTCATTTCGGCAGGGTGGCGGGTGTGGTCGGAAGTAGACTTTGCAGTTTGCAAATTAGAGACAAAGGGTTAGATGCAGTTTTTAGATCCATGTGTGTGATTTTAAGTGGCGGCTATTTTGTTAAAGTTAAAATGGGTATTAATGAACTCTTAAATGTCTGGGAAATGGAGCAACTAGTTCCATTTTTTTTTAGGTAAGTACATTTCTCGTTTATAGGTATCATGTAAATACTTTCAACGCCGTAGCTTCCATCGCAGTTGTTTTCAGAATTACTTTAAGGTATCGTTTGTTCGAAAGTCGCCATTATAGGTTCTTTTGTCTAAATGAAAAATCTGATGTGTCCAACACATGACTTTCCTATCTAGTTTTTATAGGCTTTTTCCGGTTATTTTGTACAACCTATTGCAGCATCTCTATAAATGTTTAGAGGATAAACTAAATATATACATTGTCCACATACATCTACCTCGAAACATTTTTCTATAGATATTCATTGAAAACGAAAATACTGAAAAATTTAAATTTAGCACTTTTCCATTACGGTCCATTTTAGAAAAATCATGTATAAACAAAAATTATAGAGATCGATATCGCAAACAACTTTTAGTTCAACAAATTTTCATAAAAATCCGAATTTTGCACATTTTGCCAAATTTCTCGGATACGGACTATTTCAGGAAATTTTAACATAAAACAAAAATTATAGATAATAATATTAGAAGTAACTTTTATTTGAACAATTTTTTTCTCTAAACATAAATAACAGATATATTCCATAAAATATAAAAACGGCCTCCCATAAAGTACCCCCCTAGATGTTACGACTTTGTCCAAAATCTAATCATTTCACTTCAGGCCGAAATAAACCTTAAGTTTAAAATTTAATGTTTTTTTCTTTATCCGTTTTTGAGTTTTCTTCAAAATTCTAAATTTACACATTTTCTCAAATATCTCGAATACGGTCCATTTTAGAGAAATAATGTATAAAATAAAAATTTAGAAAATTATATAACAAACAACTTTTATTTAAACAATTTTTATAAAAAAATATTTTTTTTTACATTTTGTCAAATTTCTCGAATACGGACCATTTTAGGAAAATTTTGTATAGTACAAAAATTATAGATAATAATATTACAAGTAACTTTTATTTGAATAATTTTTTTCTCCAAACATAAATAACGGATATATTCCATAAAATATAAAAACGCCCTCCCATAAAGTACCCCCTAGATGTTCCAACTTTGTCCAAAATCTAATCATGTCACGTCAGGCCGAAATAAACCTTAAGTTTAAAATTTAATGTTTTAAGAGAAATTATGTATAGAATAAAAATTGTAGAGAATTATATTACAAACAACTTTTATTTAAACAATTTTTATAAAAAAATATTTTTTTTACATTTTGTCAAATTTCTCGAATACGGACCATTTTAGGAAAATTTTGTATAGAACAAAAATTATAGATAATTATATTAGAAGTAACTTTTATTTGAAGAATTTTCTTCTCCAAACGTAAATAACAGATATATTCCATAAAATATAAAAATGGCCACCTATAAAGTACCCCCCCAGATGTTCCGACTCTGTCCAAAATCTAATCAGTTCATTAGACGCTGGAATAAAGCTTAAGTTTAAAATTTGGTGTTTTTCTGTGTATCGGTTCATGAGTTATGCGACCTACAGACACACACACACACACACACACACACACACACACATACAGACACACACACACACACAGACACACACACGCGCACACACACACACACACACACACACACACACACACACACACACACACAGACATCATCGCGAAAATAGTCAAAACGGATTCAGGGGACCTCAAAACGTAAAAATCCGTCGAAAACTCGAGGTCAAAAAAATCATGATTCCTATACTTTCCTTATATCTGTATACAGATAGAAAAGTAAAAATAACAAATTTTGTCTCGATATATTTTGGTTTAGTATGATTATTTAAAGTTATCTTTTAGGTGAAAAAAATGCTGATATGGCTGAAACATAACCGAACACCGTAAGATGAGGTTATGAGGCAATGGTAATCGACTTTTGATATAAGATCATTTGGAAATTTCAATACAGTTGCAGAATTTATCATAAACTGGTCTATTATTGCAGACCCTAGGGCAGCTTCATTAGTATGTAATTTATTCTCAATAAATAATTCTCTTTTTACAAAATTTAAAGTAGTTTTAGGTACATAATATATTTTTTTTGATATATACAATAATAACTCCAATAAACTAAGGTTGTTATATAAAACAGAATAATTTTTTATTTCAGATTGACGCTGATTTAAAATGTATGTACCCAGATTAAGAGTTACTGGCATGTATTTTTTTGAAAAACTGTTGGTGTTCAAAAGAACAGAAATTTGATTATACTAAAGTTCTTTTCTTATACAAGGCTTTAGTTTATTCAATAATGCAATAATTATACTAAAAATATAATACTTCAGCTAAATTATATTATATTATGTTGCAAAGAAAGAAACGTTTAAACCAACAATAGGTGTCATTGAAATAAAAGAAAACTCTTGTCGACATTCAAACGAAAACTATTTTTAAATATTCCATTGACAACCAATGAGATTTTATTCTTATTACAATTATATTATGAATTTAACAAATAATGCTAGGTTTAGCATTGAACTTAATACTATTATGATCGCGGAATACAGAATAGAGTATACCATTGATTTAATGGTATTATCATTGACAGTATACCATTGATTTAATGGTATTATCATTGACAGTACGATAGTGTTTTCTCTGTGTAAATATTAATGATATTTGTCTAATATTTATGAACCCATCACAAGAATATCTCTTAAAAACATATGGAAATAAAATAATTTGCATAGATAGTACTCATGGGCTTAACAGATATGACTTTCAGCTAACCACAGTTATGGTAATTGATAATTATGGAGAAGGTTTCCCTGGAGCCAGCATCTTTAGCAATCGAATTGATACTATCATGAATGAAATCTTTTTTGGTGCCATTAAAGAGTGTGTAGGAGTATTATCACCCAAGACCTTTATGACTGATATCACAGTAACATACATAAATGCATGGGAAAAAATCATGGGCACCCCACAATATAAATTGCATTGTAGTTGGCATGTTCGTCTAATCAACAAGTTCAAAAGCGTGTTTTTGGGACATACTATTACGAAAATTATGTTCAATAGCACATTCGATTCGGAATATTGTCTAAATCAATGTGTGAAGAAAAATTTTGCAGTTCATAAAAAATTGCAAAAGTTATAAACAAACACCTCAAAAACATGGTGTTTGGTTTTTCGCCTATAGTTTGTAAATTATAAATATTTTTGTATTTTTCAAAAAAGATCCTTAAAGAGAAGGAAATTTGCTATAAATAAGTTTGGACTCCCGGAACTGTACCTCCATTATTTATGATTTTAATTTAACGCTCAAAGTAGCCTTCCGCGCGCAATTTTTAAGTTGCGCGCACGGCGTCGAAACCGAGTACCTTACATAAAATAATTTTTTTAAGTTAATAAAATTAAATTCAAAAATTTTAAAAAATTACGGTGTATTCTAAACACTTAGAAGAATTCATTCCCGTTGGAATTTTTCATAAAAATTAATTTTCCAACAAAGTAGGTTATTGTTAATTAACAAAATTTTTAGAATTTCTCTCATCATTACAAATTGATAAAAATATTAAATAATTACCGTAATTTTTTTTATATATATAAAACATAATAGCTTCATAAAAGTTTAAAAACTGTTAATACTTTGTTTATAATATTTTTTTAAAGTTTACAAAAACAGAAAAGTCACAGTGGTGCTATAAAAAAAATTTTTTTTCAATTTATTATAATATTACTGTTTTAATGTCGAGAAAAGACATTTAATAATTAAAAAAAATTTTTTTTTCTAGTAACAAGAAAAAGGAAACATTTATTTTGTTTCAAAACCAACTGTCCCTGTTGCATGTTGCAAATTAATTTGCAAAGAATGTAACATATGTATACATACGTATCTGAAACAGATCCAAATAATGCAACTAATATCTTTATTAATACTATTCATGAAATTACCCAATTATGTACAGATACAAAAAAAGTTTTAAGAACAAATACCAAAATAGCACCATGGATGACGAACTCCATATTAAAAATAATTAATGAAAAAAATAAACTATACAGAAATTTAATAAAACATCCAAATGATAATTATATAAAACAACTATATAAAAATTGTAAAAATAAACTAACTAATTTAATAAATAAAACTAAACAAAATTATTACAAACAACGAATACAATTAGACAATCAAAATACGAAACGGTTATGGAACATTGTACGAGAAATTACAGGCACTAACACTAAAAAAAAATTATTGGCCCTATAAAGAACGTTAACGGAGAACTCCTCAGAAAAACTGTTGACATGGCTAATGAATTCAACACAAAATTTATAAATATGGGTTATAACCTTGCAAAAGACATTAAAAAAAATTCAAAATGTATTCCTAGTATCACGGGTTTACCGAACTCTATTGTTTTAACACATACTGATGAAAAAGAATTATTATTTCTTATTAAAGAACTCAAAAATAACAAATCCGTCGAAACTGACGAAATCAAAGCAGAACTTCTAAAATCTGTTGCAAATAATATAGTAAAACCACTTAAATATATTATAAATAAATGTTTAGATTCTGGTGTCTGGCCGGATGTATTTAAGGAAACAATTGTGTGTCCCATATATAAAAAAGGCGATCGAACATCAGCCAGTAAGACCGATTTCTTTGATTACTCACTTATCAAAAATATTTGAAAAGATTTTAAAAAACAGATTAAATAGCTTTATTAATAGATACGATCTAATCTCTAAAAATCAATATGGCTTTAAAGAAAAAGTTTCAACCGAAGATGCCATACTTACACTAACAGAAAAAATTCATGCATCACTAGAAAAAGGTAAACCTTGTCTTTGTCTTTTTATTGACCTTAGCAAAGCGTTTGACACTGTTGATCATTGTTTACTATTAACAACTTTAGAAAGAAACGGAATAAGAGGAAATTGTTTAAACATTTTTGAAAATTACCTTAAAAAATCTGATGTGTCCAACACATGACTTTCCTATCTAGTTATTACAGGCTTTTCCCGATTATTTTGTACAACCTATTGCAGCATCTCTATAAATGTTTAGAGGATAAACTAAATATATACATTGTCCACATACATCTACCTCGAAACATTTTTCTATAGATATTCATTGAAAACGAAAATACTGAAAAATTTAAATTTAGCACTTTTCCATTACGGTCCATTTTAGAAAAATCATGTATAAACAAAAATTATAGAGATCGATATCGCAAACAACTTTTAGTTCAACAATTTTCATAAAAATCAGAATTTTGCACATTTTGTAAAATTTCTCGAATACGGACCATTTCAGGAAATTTTGACATAAAACAAAAATTATAGATAATAATATTAGAAGTAACTTTTATTTGAACAATTTTCTTCTCCAAACATAAATAACAGATATATTCCATAAAATATAAAAACGGCCTCCCATAAAGTACCCCCCCAGATGTTCCGACTTTGTCCAAAATCTAATCATTTCACGTCAGGCCGAAATAAACCTTAAGTTTAAAATTTAATGTTTTTTCCTTTATCCGTTTTTGAGTTTTCTTCAAATTTCGAAATTTACACATTTTCTCAAATATCTTGAATACGGTCCATTTTAGAGAAATTATGTATAGGACAAAAATTATAGAGAATTATATTACAAACAACTTTTATTTGAACAATTTTTATAAAAAATTATGTTTTTTACATTTTGTCAAATTTCTCGAATACGGACCATTTTAGGAAAATTTTGCATAAAACAAAAATTATAGATAATTATATTAGAAATAACTTTTATTTGAAGAATTTTCTTCTCCAAACGTAAATAACAGATATATTTTATAAAATATAAAAATGACCACCTATAAAGTACCTCCCTAGATATTCCGACACTGCCCAAAATCTAATCAGCTCATTGGACGCTGAAACAAAGCTTAAGTTTAAAATTTGGTGTTTTTCTGTGTATCGGTTCATGAGTTATGCGTTATACAGACACACACACACACACACACACACACACACACACACACACACACACACACACACAGACACACACACACACACAGACACACACACACACACACACACACACACACACACACACACACACACACACACACACACACACACACACACACACAGACATCATCGCGAAAATAGTCAAAACGGATTCAGGGGACCTCAAAACGTAAAAATCCGTCGAAAACTCGAGGTCGAAAAAAATCTTGATTCCTATACTTTCCTTATATCTGTATACAGATAGGAAAGTAAAAAAGAACACAATTAGTTAAAGTGGGTAACGATATCAGTGATCGTCAATATATAAAATGTGGTGTGCCACAAGGCACTGTTTTGGGCCCTGTCTTATTTAATTTATATGTTAATGATTTATTTAATCTCAACAGTGCTGGAGACATTATTGGATATGCCGATGATACAGCAATTTTTATGAGGCGTAAACCTGGATTGAGCTGAAAACCAAAGTTCAGCTTGATTTTCGTCTTATAAAAAACTGGTTTGATCAAAAGTTATTGACAGTTAACCTAGACAAAACAAATTTCTTACCGTTTAGTTGCAATATTACCGGCTCTTCGCCTTTTGAAATACTGGAAATTCAGTCACAGGAAGACGTGATAAAAATCCAATCTTGTAACTGAGATTAAATACTTAGGGGTATATATAGATTCAAATTTAAAATGGGACAGTCACGTAAATTTTGTGATAAAAAAACTGCAAATGATCTTGTATAAATTTAGACAACTAAAAAAATGTTTACCAGAAACCCAATTAAAAAAATTATATTTCGCCCTGGTCGAAAGCCACATAAGGTATGCAATTCCAGTTTGGGGAGGGGCTTTAAGGGTGCATCTAAATCCTTTAGAAACACTGCAAAAAAGATTTTTAAAGTTAATTACGGGAAAAAATTTTAGATATGCTTCAGACAGTTTATATTCTGAAACTAAAGTACTAGACCTAAGACAACTATTTTATTTTCAAACAAACATCAAATATCACTTTAGTACTAAGAAAGCCTCTAGTCATAAACACAGCTATAATACGCGTAATAATAAAAAACTTACTTATCCAGTAATACTAAAAAAGTCAATTTCACAACGAGCTTACTCTTATATTGCTGTAAAATTTTATAACTCTATTCCTGAACCATTAAAAAAAATAAACAATACAACCATGTTTAAAAAAAAACTAAAATTATTTATTTTAGAGAGGCCAAGATTATTTACACTAGATATTTTAGAAGAAACTAGATAATACCAATACAATCATAAAATAATAAACAAAATATAAAAATTCAAATAATAATAAAAAAAAACAATAAAATTAAAATTACCAATACTTATACTGGATTAACAAACTAATACATGGATTTGACACACTACTGGACTTGACACAACCCAATTTGACACATTATTATCTGGATTAGAAAAACCCATATTATATACCAAGTCACGACAGACTAATATGTATAATATTGTAACGGACAATTAATACCTTGGTCAAAAATATTTTAGAATTGTGAAATGTACATAAGTTAAAATAATAACAAATTAAAATTACTTATTAAGGTTTCTGTTAAATTATTTATAGAAAAATAAATAAATAATGTAACAATGTTGATTTAATTTCAAGCTATGAAAGCATAATAGGTTTCTAACAGTGTACAATAAATTATAAATGAATATGAACTAATAATACTTACAAATTTTGAGCATCAACATGTAAAATTTGACTTCACATGTAATTTAATATCACAAATAAAACTCTTTTGACAATAATTTTACTGGAAACTTGTAGAATGGAGTTTTGGGATTAGTTACTGACACAATCCACACTTTGGGAAGTCCAATCCTAATAGCTGGGTACAAATTAAGATGTCAGTGTAGACTCTATCTCTGATCCTAAAAAAATATTTAATATCAAAACATGTAGATGAGAATTAATGCTTACATAATGTTAATTATGGTTTGTAGAACAATTTTCAAATATTTAGAATCTCAAAATAACTAAATACCATTAAAAAAATAATAAAATAAAGTAACTTTTTAGGTCAAGAAATGTTTTACAAAAAAGTGTATGCAAAAGCTTTAATTTAAGAATAAGTTAGAAAATCTTTGTAAATATTGTAAAACAAAATTGTTATAACTAAAAACTATCTAGTGAAAGTGTTTAAAATAGAGTGAGAAAAAGTTTATAAAAAAATAATAAATCATCCTCATATATGGATTTTGAAGGAAAATTTAGAAAAACTTACATCTTAGCAGGCTGTGACATCAAACTTTATTAAAAGCAATTTCCACCAAAAATGGAGTCAGTTCCTTTTTATTTTCTGCCCAGTAAACACCTAGGATTTTTGTCGAACTGTCGATAAGGAATATTCCTGTATTACCGGTTTTTTGACACTTTTTGACATTGGAGCTGTAAAGACAGGAGATTTGGTGTCGAATTTTTGAAAATTGCCGCTGAAACTTCAATTACTGGATTGCCTACATATTATTCCCACAATAATATAAGTGAAAACTGGAGCATTACCTCGTTTGGAACATCACAATTCATCCAATAGGATTTTATAAGGTACTTCTGCACAAATTTGGAAAACCTATAAAAAAAAAAATGCTACGATAAATCTTGACAACTAGGAACTATTTCTATAAGACAAAAATATAAAAAAGTTAAATAAACATACCTAATCTAATCGAACTTTATTCAAACAGAATTCTAATTAAATTTATGCGAAAGTGACCCATATTAACATTGACATTTATTTTGTAATTAGGCTAAGATATTACCTATTCATTTCTATTTATATCTAATTTAGAATAATCATGCATGTTATTGATCTACAGACTTAAAACCAAACAAGTTTTTAGAACAATAATACTTTACTTTCTATCTACTAACTCTTTTGGCTTTGATGCAATCAATTTGGTAAAAGAAAAAAAACATTTCTTGAATTAAGTACTTACGTGATTCACTTCATATTTATGCAGTACACTGTTAGAAAAACAGTTAATCACACAATTCTTAAATAAATTTCTTTTTAAAACTGAACAAATACATTTATTTATTTAAATCTTCGCTACAAATATCAACATAACCTCTCCGATCTCCACTTCCAACCATATTTAATATTTATGACATGCTGCAACTTCACGCTCAAGGAACCCACCTGTGGATTAAGACTACTCGGCTCACAACCAGATCTAAGAGGATCGTTATTTTAAATTATTAATATTATTTTTAATAGCTAGCTTGGAGCAATAAAGTTATTAGGTGTATGGTGCGTACTGAGACTGAATAGGTGTTGCAAGGTACGAGCTTTTGCTGGCGCCCAGGGTACATTATTTTAACAATATTTTTTTTTAATAAAATTACCTTTTGTTTTATTTTCTTCTGTTTAATACTTTATCCAATGACATTATTTTTTTTTAACTTTGATCATGAATGTTGCAAGAGTCAATCCTACACACTGGTAAGTTTCAGTAAATCTTAAAAATAATAATTATAAAAAAATAATAACAACAATAAATAAATTACACGCACGCGCACCTTAATAACAATATATTATTTTTTTCTCGTTCTTTTTTGATTTGATTTAAATTATGCCCAAATTGTAAATTGTATATTATTTTATTTTAAATGTGTAGTATATATATATTATTGTATATGTATGTATATATTTACCCTTATGTGTATGTATGTGTGTTTATATATGTGGATATTTTAATATTTATTCGTTATATTACAGCGAAACAAGTACAGTAGTACTTATCGCTAAATAATTTATTCTTCAAATTATATATGCGTCTGAATTTTTTTATGTAATTCTATTTTTTATGTGTGAATAAAGGTTTATTATTATTATTATTATTATTATTATTATTATTATTATTATTATTATTATTTATCAGTGTGCACCTGTGTGGACTATTGTATCGAAAAATAGAAGTTTCGAAAATCGTTTTGGAATAGTGCGCAAAAGTTGCCAATTTTTATTACAAAACCAATGTTTATTTTCGGGTTTTCAAAATTTTTTCATCTTCTGCCCTCTACCGGGCTTTGAAAAAATAAAAAAAATAAAATATCCAAAGCCCGGTAGAGGGCAGAAGAAAAAATGTTGAAAAACCGAAAATAAACATTAGTTTTGTAATACCAATTAGCAACTTTTGCGCACTATTCCAAAACGATTTTCGAAACTTAGATTTTTTGCCTTATTTATTTATTTTTCTTTTTTTATTACTATTGATGCTGAGAGTTAACGCTACGGCAAACAATATTCGATTTATATACGAAACATAAATATTGAATATTCAGTATTGTTTAAACAACCCAGAACTCACCACGGGGAGGTAACTGCTCGACGAGTTCCATCGCACCCTTTCTCATCCATTTTGATTATTTATTGTTTATAGTCTTTTTTTGAGTTGGCATAAGTTTGCAAGAATCTATTTTTGCTTTAATAAAACTGTCTCTTTTTTGTGACCCAACAACTGTTAAAGATGCTTCTGTAACAAGTTTTACACATCTCTCTACTGATTGGGTGTGACAAGGAAATGCAGCGATGTCGATGATTTTTTCAGGAGAACCGGAAATAATATTTTTTAAATCATCCACTTCTAAAGTTTGAAGCAATAATAATAATAATAATATTTATTGGCAAAAGTAAATACATAAATAATAAATAACAATCGGTTATATGTGGTAATATGACAATAAATATTTGCAATTTCTACGAAGCTGGAATGCCTGTGTGTAGATGAAATATTTTATACAATTTTGAACTAAACTAAACTAAGAAATAACAAAATTAAACGATTTAAAAATAAAAATAATACAAAGGTTTTATTACTCAAGTAATTTTTTTTTTACCGAATGAAATAAATTCTTTTTAATTTTCAACTAACGTGCGCAATTCTAGTCGTTCTATTTCTTAAACAAATATTTTTAGAGCCTTTTTAAATTTAGAAATTGGTACTATATTTTTCAGTGTTTCAGGCAAATAATTAAACATTTTTGGTGCCATAAATTGGTAACTTTTTTGACCTATAGATTTGCACATATGCGGAATTAGAAATTTTTCCTTTTGGCGAGTGGCATACTGATGAGAGGAGTTATGCAGCTGTTTTTTGTTTAGGTACTGGTTTATGTTTATTCGAATAAAATAAAGTTGTCTTAAATCATTTATTTCAGCTTCTTCGTACAAGTCATTGGAAGGGTACAGAAAGGGTTTATTCAAAATTATTCTTAAAAACCGTTTTTGCATTATTTCAAGCGTTTTAAGGTAAGTTTTGGCCATTCCCCCCCAGCTCACTATGCCATAACTTAGGTGAGATTCTACAAGGCTATAATATAGTATTTTCATTTGGGCATATGATAAAGCAAATTTAACTTGTTTAAATCTTCCTAGAATACATCGTAGTTTTTTAATTAAAAATGAAACATGTATATCCCATTTAAGATGGCTATCTAGCATTATTCCTAAATATTTGATTTCTTTTCCGCCACTAATCGTAGTATTTTCATCTATATCTAGGGAATTGAAGTTAGGAAGATATGATGCATAGCTGGTAAACGGTAAGTATAAGGTTTTTGAATAATTGATAGAGAGTAAGCGATTATCGAACCATTTCTTAACTTCCGTAAGACCGTGTTCTGTTAATGATTTTAATTCGGTCCAGGATGTATGGCTATATATAATGACTGTATCATCTGCAAACGACAAAATTTTTCCCCCTCCTTGCTTTACTTCAAATAAATTATTAAGATATATATTAAACAGTAATGGACCTAGTACAGTCCCTTGAGGTACTCCGCACGTAATATATTGATCTTCACTTAAATAATTTTTTATTTTAACTTTTTGTTTTCTTCCCAGTAAGTAGCTTTCTAGGAGTTTGTATGGAATGCCTCTGACTCCCACATCTTCTAGACTTTCTAAAAGAAGTTGATGATCGACTGTATCAAATGCTTTCGATAAATCCAGGAATACCCCAATTGTAGGGATTTTTTTATCTATTTTGTCATAGACGTAAGATGTTAATTCTACAATAGCATCGGTTGTAGATTTTCCTTCTCTAAACCCAAATTGCATTTTATTGAGTGTTTTATGTTATTTAATCTTTTCTTTATAACTTTTTCAATTATCTTTGAAAATACTGATGTTAGATATATGGGCCGATAATTGCTTACCTCCATTTTATCATTGTTTTTATAAATCGGAATTATTATTGAATTTTTAAATATAGTTGGAAAACACCCGTCTTTAAAAGATTTATTTATTAGATATACTAGAGGTTGGAGTATGGTTTCCAATATACATTGAATATTTTTGGTTGTTATGTTATCTGGTCCTGGAGCACTATTTGTTTTTAGTTCTGAAATAATTGATTTAATTTCGTTGGAGATGGTTGGTAAAAGAAACAGTGAGTGGGGACATGTTTTCTTTACTTCTTTATATTTTAGGTTATTTTTATTTTACTAGCTAGTTGTGTGCCCACATTTGAAAAATAGTTGTTAAAGGCAGATGCAATAGCTTCGGGTTGTGTAATTATTTCATTTTTATTTTTTATTTCTTTTATTTCATTTGTGTTACTTGTTTTAGAGAGTATTTCATTGACTGTTTTCCAAAGTATTTTTGAATCTGTTTTGTTTTTAGTTATTAGATTTTTATAGTAATCTGTTTTTGATTTACTTATTAGTTTGCTTAAAGTTTGTTTATATTTATTGTATTCAAGTTTTAAGCTCTGATTAGTTGGGTCATTTTTGGTTTTTTTGTATAGTTTATTTTTTTTATTTACCAACGTAACTAGAGAACCTATTATCCAGTTTTTCCTTTTAACTTCATTAGTTTTAATTTTTTTATTTATTACAGATTTGTTTATTGCGGTTTGGATTATTTCTAAGAATGCTTCAGTTGCATCGTCTAAATGTTGTGTTTGAAAAACGGTATCCCAGATTGTTTTTGTCATATTTCTTTTCAGCATTTTCTCATCTACGTACTGTATATAGCGACTAGTGTTATCTATTATTTTCGTTTTATGCGGGAATACTATTTGAGTCATTGTTGTGGAATGATCAGTAATATTTGAATCAATTACTAATGGGATAATTGTATCATAGTTATTTTTCCCCTTTCCATTAATAAATATGTGGTCTAAACATGTACCAGAGGATGGCCTCGTCGGCAAGTTTATTGCTGACAAGTAACCATGTTCACTTAATATGTTCTTGTATTTTGTAGTATTCTCGTTGGAGTCATCTAGGATATCAATATTGATGTCCCCCAAAAATAAATTATAAGCAAAATTATCTGGTTGGTTTGTAAGTATTAGTTCCAGTTCATCAAGAAAGGGCTCTATCATAGTACTAGGTGAACGATAAAAAGCATTTACTATAATTGTATTATGTTCTATAATTAGTTTAGGTTGTATCATGTATGTTCCATTTAAATTAATTATTTTGTGGGAATGATATAGCTCTTTTTTGATGAATATAACGATTCCGTCATTTTGATTTAGTGAACCATTGTTATATACTGTGTGGTGTTCAGGTAAATTAATTGAGGAAATATCATCTATAATTCTAGTTTCTGTAAGTATAATGCATTCTATGGGCACTCTTAGGTCAAAAAGGAAAACTTTAAATTCATCAAAATTTTTAAAAATACTTCGGATATTGTTGTGCATAATTTTAATGTTTGTATTTGCCTGATTCACTTCTAATATTTGTTTTGCTTCTTGCGAGTTATCTAGATAGTAGCTTTCTAATTTTTCTATATTAAAATCACGAATATAGGGATTCATTTCATTGATTATTAATAAAATACCTAAACTAGCAAATACAATATTATACTAGTAATTAAAAAAATTTTTTTTAAATATAAAACTTCCTTCCCACTATAGATACTAAATAATAGATAAAAGTTTAAAATTTTCTAAAATTATAAAATGTGTATTATAGTCTAGAAAACTATGTATAAATTATATCCGCCTACCTAATTATGAAAAACAGATAACTAATAGCATATAATTAATTATATCACGATTCTCTACTTTTTACTGGTTCTTTGCCTAAGCAATCTATCCGTGGAATCCTTTATATGGGGGACAAATTATTTTATTTTTTTGCTAATCAATCAGATCAACATAGTCATCTAGTCAAAATTAATTTGTGGAATAATAAAAGGTCTGACATTGGTTGAACTATTATTGCCCTTAGTTTTTGCATTCAGAATGCGATGAAGTGCAAGTTCTCTTATATGAGGGCGAGTGTCATGCAGCATACATATCAGAAGATTTTCCGGATCAACAAAATAGGCATTTCTTTTAATTACAGCGTCTATAACACTTTTCAAATCTTGCTCTAGATACCGACTACGTTTCATCGTTTGTAAAACATGCTTTGCATCATTTACACATGATGAGTTGCATTTAGTTTAAAACCACAAAGGACTATACCTTGACAATAAATTTGGCCAGTTCCTTTAATTCTGAGGTTGGATTTATGGTACTTACATAAAGACGTAATATGCGATTGGCCATCGAAAATGACTTAATTCTCTTGGCTTCGGTTCAATAAATCCACGAAGCACTTCCCTGTAGAAACTGCAACACAAATTTCAAACAGATATTTTTGAAGGATCTTAAAATTAATTTTGTCAAAAGACTTGGGGTAACCATCAGATGCATTATATACTGAAACAAAAAAAATGGACTTTATATTATTATACTTGTGTTTGTATATTAGATATCACCTTCATAAACAACAAACTCCACTTTCATCCAAGCAATATAATACTCGCAAAAAACACAACGTTGATCCTCCATTTATGAACAAGTCTTGTACTTAACGTTCTTATTTGTTTATGGCACCAAAATTATACTATTCGATACCAGAAAATATTAAATCTATTAGTAGTATTTGTAGCTTCAAGAGACAGTTAAAACAGTTTATTAATAAAACACTAATAGCCAGTTTAAAAACCAGAAACTTGTAAAAAATATTGCTAGTGTTAAGTCGTTTTTTTATAATTATTATTGTATTTTTAAAGCTCATTTTTTAGTAAATTTTATGTAGATGTAAAGTGTTTAGGCACTAGCTATATTTTGATACCTGTTTGTTTGTAAAATTCTTAATTGTTTTGAATAAAGCACTTATTGTATTATGATATTATATTATCATGTATAATATTTATTTCATTTGTAGATACCTCCCCAGGTATTCTTCACAAAATGACCTTAAACTTCTATGATCAAAAGTAATCTTTTTTAATTTTAATTAAATGTATTATATTTTTTTTGTTTTTTTATTTTTTATACCTTATACACCTATTATACTATTTTAGATTTTGATTCTATTTTCGAAACAAGTTATAACTTTATTTGTGCATGGCATTTAGTTCCGACTACCAAAACATAATTAAAGCACATTATTATTATTAAAGGAGGTCCAAATGTATTGTTAAAACATATTTAATTTCTTGATGGCTCATTAACTACACAGTTTAAAAATAGGTAAGTAACTACTTGAGTACCTACCTATAAAAATAAATAATCATTAGCTTTTAAGTTTATTATTTACCTTCAATTAGGAAATGTTTACTTTAATATAATAATATACTCATATATTTAATAGAGCAAATTCCAATGAAACACTTTCTAAATTCTGCTTAATTTTTGTGTTTTGACTAAAATGAGATTGTAATATAGTGACAAATCTTGCAACAACAATAAGTAAGAAATTTTTAAAAACATTTTTACTTTGTTCTAAAACAAATACATTTAACTAAACGAAATGAAAAAAAATATGTATTTTTGGTATACCAGATCAGACGGTTTGGAATATGGGCCATATACCAAAATCAAATTTTAACCAAAAAAATAAACATTTGCACAACAAAAACCATTAAAATGTTTTGGAGTGCTTTCTTGGGGTTCTGGTTCCAGTTCACAACTAGAAGAATTGTTGAAGTTACTGGCTGTTTCAGTTGAATCCGTTTTATCTGTAGTATAGCTGCAGCGTTTTTCTGTTTCATTTGCTTGTTTTTGCACACATGTTTTCTCTTTTTAAATGATACAGACATTTTTATAAATTAATTAAAGTAATGGGACTCTAATGGCCCTGGCCCATATGTCAACATTACTATAATGTAATAAAAGTGAAGTTGTAAATCAAATTTCTTTAAATAAACCAGAAATCAATTAGAATTATAAAATATATGAGTATCGCAATTGCATTGCACTTAAAAAAAATTATATAAACAGAATTTGAAAATTATACTAGTAAACTTTACCTTTACCAAAAATACACACAAGCATAATCATTTTTATCTACAACTGTCATTATTTGGATGTATTATATGCGTATCTAAGGCAACATAAAGCAATCCATATATCACTAGTGAGAATATATTACACGATTTTTGTCAATTATACCCCATTAGAATTAAAAATCATTAGATCTAGTATGCGTTTGACAAGTTAGTTGACAGCATGTTGACAGTTATTCGTTGTTCCCGATTCTTTTTTAAAATTAAACTTAAAATATTAAGCCCGTTTTAAGTGTTTATCAATTAAAAAAATGGAAGACGATGATTACATGGAACTAACACCTCCTGAAATCCGCGACGCTGCTAAAGTGGCGTCGTTGGAATTATTACCTGAAATATCGAGGAAAAATTATGAGATTGCATACAACAAATTTATGTCGTGGAAACAAACAAAAAATGTATCCTCTTTTTCCGAAGACACTGTGCTTGTATATTTTATGGAAATTTCTAGTAAATACAAATCGTCTACTTTATGGACAAACTATTCCATGCTAAAAAGCATGTTAAACATCAAGCACAATGTCGACATTAATAAATATCCGCTAATTTTTCTTTAAAAAACAATAATCTCAATGATATTACCGGAGCTATTAATATTTCAAATTGTAATGTTACTATGAATTACATCAATAAATAACTTTAAACGAGTTCCTGTATAAATTGGCGTTTTATTTCATACGGTGGCTTAAATACTCCTCATTTGAAAGGTCTTTTAATTGTGAACAATCTTGTCAATTCTATTTATAACCACTTCAAAGATTTTTTTCTAAAAATCCCCTATTCGTTTTCGGTGAGCCACCGTCTTCAGTTGTAGATAAAGTATAGTATTCAATTCGTGTATAATGGACCATACTACACTCGAATATGTACAACACTCGTGTAATATGGTCAACATTATACACTTATTGAATAATATACTATTATACCTGAGAGCTACTAAGTAAATAGTAGATGCTAAAAATTTTAATTGTGCTACCCAGAAATAAATGGTGCTGGCTACTTTATAAATGATCTGTGTGGCCCATATTAAATGCACGACCCATACTCGGACCATCACTGTTCTAAAAATATTTTGTAGTAATAATAACAATATAATATTTTTTTTTTCATAATAAAATATACTTATACACTAAGTAAAATACATACAATCAATCCAAATAGATGAATAAACCTAAAAATTTCCACATAAGTGTTATAAATACTTGTTGGTGGTAAAAAAAATTATGAATAATAAAAGAACATATGTAACATATATAACCCTGTCTAAGAATAATTGTCATATTCTTCTTTTAATTTCTAATTTGTCATTAATTCTAAAAACAGTAATTTCTCTTAAAT
The DNA here is from genome assembly GCA_927349885.1 of Psylliodes chrysocephalus. Lineage (NCBI taxonomy): Eukaryota > Metazoa > Arthropoda > Insecta > Coleoptera > Chrysomelidae > Psylliodes > Psylliodes chrysocephalus. Next base: position 7,475,292 of record OV651827.1, on the reverse strand, counting down.
CAATTAAAAGAAAAAACAGGATACCAACTAAAACAATTAATTTATTCCTAAAACTTCGCGGCAAATATTAGCAAAAAATGGTTCTTGTCTTTTTTGCATTAAGCACATTTTCTGAAAAAGAAGCGTGTCCACATTTTGCGGAACTTCTTTGAAAAACCTTATATTTAGTGAACTAAAAGATTTTGTGTTAATACTAAACAATAATCTCAACATTGTGGATAAAAGTTCCTTTTTTATATTAACTTACTTCAATTGAAGCCCCTTTCCTGCCTCCCATCATCCAAGGTGAGTTTTTAAGGAAAACCCCCTATAAAGAAAAAGAATAATATTAAACTTTTTATCGTCCTAATTTTGGCAGTTTATTTTTAGGTCTCTCATGCAGACTTTTACTTTCACTCTGATGCTGATTTTCAATCTCATTTCCATTCAAATTTCAATCTGTAGTTTAATTTTGATTTTACTATATCGAGTCTGGAACCTGGAGGTTCCTAGACACCGAATTACTTGAAGACACCAACTAAATCCAACCAGTCAATCTCTTTAAGTTTAAAACAACTGAAGATTCAACTCATGGTTAACAACCAGAAGACCTGGAAAAACAGCTAAGAATAATATTTAAATACTAACCTTATGTACACCTAATTTTTTTATGCAATTGTCTTTCTACCCGATTGATGACGTTCATATACTATTTGCTTTGATTTTATAAATTTTTTTGTACCAATTAATCTAATTTTATTAATATCATTTATTGACTATTTATTTCTAGAAATAAACTACAGCTTACCGTAGGTTGTTACAGCAATTACTAAACTTAATTCATTGTTTCACATTGGTACCAAAGAGAAACTCTTCAATCCTTTAAATCTTCAGATTATCTTCAATTTGTGATTGCTTTTCAAACTACCTAAAATCATTTATATAAAATGATAAATAATTTCTATAATTACTCACCTGTTTATAATCCAGTAGTGATTATTTATTTGAAACCATAAAATATATATCTACTTACTCTCATCACTTAATAAAAAATATTCAGCACTATTTTTGTTTTCTTAAAAGAACTCAAATCTGTTTTAAGAGCACCCAAAAACTGTATTTAATCCAGTATAAAGAGTTAAATCCATTTCTCTCCCTTGTCACAGTATTTATGGTTATTGAAACACATACTCATCCATCATGTGAAGGTAATTTTTTGAGTCTTCAGTTTTCCTTCATAAGTCATAGTTTTTGTCTCCTATAAATAAACTATGATTGAAGTTATTATTGCCTTCATTTATTATGTCATTTAGTTGATCTAAAAAATCATTAATTATACTTGCTATAAATAAGGTATAAATGCCAACAGATTGTCTATCTACCATTAATTTAATTTTAAGTAAAATACTTTTATTTAGTTAAATTTGATTATAATTCTGGTACAAGTTAGCTTTTACAAAGACAATGTCACCATCATTTTGACTGTATCTACTGATATGTTATGAAACACCCTGTGTTCTAAAATAATAATAATAATAATTATATCAATAATAATAATAATAATAATAATAATAGTAATATAAAAAAATAATTGATAACCCTGTAATTCTAGTATGTAGTATAGTTGGTTTAAATGAAGAGTGAATGAGTTAGTGTAGGTTTAGTAATTTAGTATTTTACCCCCATGAATGTAAATACAGGAGTATTTTGATAATATGTCATTTAATATTGGGATTTAATAATGTGTATGAAAATAAATATTGTATTCTGTTGTTAAAAAATTTGTTTATTTAATAGTGAATATACAGGTAGTTAAGCAAGTCAAGTCATAGATTTTATTTTTGTAATTATTGTCAAATACAAATAAAATTGAAATAAAAATTGAAATAAAATTAAAACAAAATTAAAACAAAATTTAAAAAAATTAAATAAATTAAAATATAATACATAAAAGAAGATCAAACAAAATAAAATAAGTGTTATTATTAATAAATCTGAAGCACCCCTGAGAGAAAGAGAATCTGTTCTAAAAAAGTGATAAAATATATTAAAAAAAAGAAGGTAAGTTAAGTTGTGAATTGTAAATTGTGAGGTTATGTAGGATAGTGAAAATCATAACACTACCTTCACTATAAAGGGTTATGTAATTAAACATATTAAGGAAAGAGGTATTAAAATTATGCATTCAAAAGATGTTCCAAGTCCTTCAAGAAATTTTTTATAAGAATGTTTGGAACTATTATTTACAGATAAAACTTATTTGGTTTCATTGGCAGTGTTTAGAGGATATGTTCATATTTTTTTCTACTTTTAAAGTCTCGTATATAAGGATCCATGAAAAATTAAATGTAACTAATGATTTCATAGAAAGAAAATACAGTATACAATTTTATGTTACTCTTTTGAACTAGGTCATTGTATGTGAGCTTCTGGCCATCTATATACAAGTTTTTCCAAAATATGTGGGCTTATTGATTGTTTTCTCGAGCTTCTTTTAGATGATGTACCACTATGTTATGTTCTTTTCACTCATTAACTGTCAAATCTTCGACTATGTTTATACTTTTTCCTATTAGTTTCTTGGAAGTTTTAAACAGGGATTTGTAGTTCAAGAAATTAATTGTAAACTGCAGTATATCGTCACCTTCTTTATATTGCTAGTTAAATATAATTATATATTATTTTCTTTTGAAATCCTTTCTAAAGTTTCATTTTTATTATGCAGTTGTATGATTTTATGTTCCAAATTTTATACATACTTCTTATTATCTGAGATTTCCCGTATAATTTAAAATTTGTTGAGTAATTGTTTTAATAAGAATAAATGTCTTTAATTATTCTATGTTTTCAGATAATAGAACTGTATACTTAAAAGTTAGGTTAGCTATTGAACTAAATTCACTTATTAGATGTTATTGGTGATAAATTTATTTTACCTTGTTACTAAAGCCAATTTTTCCTAAATGACTTTACAAGTTGATGTCGTTAAATTATCTACTATCTAAACTATCTAAACAAACAGTTTGATTTTCAAAATTTTGGTTCACGTTTTTGTTACACTTTTTGCTGGAGCTCAAATTAGCATCTTCAATAATATTTATATTATTATGTCACAGAAAACATTAATATTACATTGTAAGTAGGTAGCTACATTAATAAAATATTGTAAGTAGGTAGGTACATTAGTATTACATATAGGTTTAACACACAAAAACTATCTGCACTATACTCTTTTAGCTTACAAAATAATTGTAAATAAAATTGACATGTAGGCTAGGTGTTTAAATAAAAGTTTTACTTTTTTTTGTAGATCAATGTATAAAAACATATATTTTATTAAAGATTTGTGTCATTATTTATTTTAAACTTTTTTTAATTATAAAATGTCAATTTTTAATAAAAAGGAATTCTTTTTTTTTAAATTGCTAATATTTTTGTTCATTTTTAATAATAATAATAATTTTTGACATAGATAAACTCACATAAGTTAAAAATCTTCTCATATTTTTTATTTTTAAGTTTTTCAACTTAAGGTACAATTAATTTGTAAATAATAGAGTTTATTGTACATATTCTTTCAAATTAATTTATTTTATTTAAAAGAAATAAATTTATACCTACAGCCTAATTTCATAATATAATTTTACAATAATTTAAACATACAAGTTCTAAAATTATGATTTTAAATGTTGGTTATTTTTAAATTCACCATATTTATCAAACTAATAACTTTTTAAAACTTTAAAATTTATATTTTCACATTAAATTTATCATACTTTGTAATATATTTTTAAAATGTATTATTTAAATAATATTTGTATTTTTTTTTAATTCACCTAAAGAAGAACAGTTATTCTCATCTCGTGCATTTTAACCAACATTTATTTATAATATAATAATTTCTACAAACTTTTTTTATACAAACAACACTTAATATTCACATTTATTCACGGTTGGTTAAAAAAATATATTTAATATACATTGCTTACTGATATTTACCTCCAATGAAAGCCTCTTCAGCCGAAGAATCCAACATCCAATAATTTCCCTTTCCAGGATCAGTTTCCCATGTACTTTATCTAAGGAAGGAAGGCTACGCTACTTTAACTGCGACTTCTAGTTCGATATCGGGCCACCAGGTTTCTAACCTCAAAGTTTAAAAAGTTCATTGTTGTTTTTTGTCGTTCGCGCCAGGTATAGTAGAATACCGCACGGTAGTTCGTTACAACCGCCTATGGCGGAACCCGAAAGGGTAGCCACTGTAACCTAACAAATGAACTTGGTGATCCCACCAAAATTTTTAAACTTAAAAAAAAAAATTATTAAAGTATTAACTACAATTAAAAATGTTGTCTACTACGGTTACACAAGTTTCGGTTGTTCCGGTGTCAACCTTCGGGCCTTCGACGTCGCTCAGACGGCAGCTAGGGGGTGGATAGCTTACAAAAATTCCGGAAATAGTAGACAAATAAATAGGCGCCAACTGGGTCTATATAGTGGCCAAACTATGATCCTATTTCCCCAAAAACCCAGTAAATGAGGAAAGAAATAAAAGACAAACCTCAACTTATGTTCCTTTATAAAGAAAAAAATATTTACTAAATACACAAACTAATTACGTAATGGCTTAGGTAATCAACAAAAAAAATTGGAGGAAATTAAAGTGAAAATTTACACTGTATATGTATATGCATAACCCAAAATAAATTATTAAATCAAAATATGGCACGGTTCGTCGTTAGCTTGGTACCAGGCATGACGCATGCGCAAAATATTAATTTCCACCTTACATAAAAAATAAAATATAAAATAATAGTTAACTTAAATATTGTGCATAACCGCACCTATACTACGTCGTATATTATAAACTAAACAGTAAACTTATAATCCTTATAAGCTTATAACCCTCTCCAAATTGGAAGGTGATATCTGCTTAACTTTTAGTTAAGACCAAACTACCCAAAAGAAAATTATTAAACCATGAAATTTTATAATTAAATATAATTCATACAACTAAATAAAAATAAAATAAACACATAAAGGACTTTAGACACAGAGGTTATTTACTTAAACTCCCAGGTTGGAAGAGGTTACTTAATCTCTGCCCCCACACGGGTCTTCTGAGATTGCTTAACTTAATCGTTAAGTCTGGTCCATTTAATAATGAATAAATTGAATAAAGTAAAATTATGGCAGTAGCCCTTAATAACTGAAGAATTACAACTTAAACGTGGAAGCAGTCCAAATGTTCTGCGACCCGAAGGATTACTACATCAGCATTAAGTGCTTAAATTAAGTAAACATTTAAAATATTAATCAATTAAACGATGTAACATTTGATAATACTTAAGTTATGAGTGAAAGAACCCTAGAACATTCTGTGCTCAAAAGTATAAATAATGTTGAGAATACCTTGACAACATTCGATTGAAAGTGAATGTATAGTTCAACAATGCACACATGAAACCTTCAATATAACGTATAAGAAAAACCTGATAGTAGGGTGTCTTCTTTCACAGCATTCCCATCTTCCTATCCAGAACGAGAAACATCATCGTAAATCTAGCTACAAGTAAGCTAAGCGGCTAGCATACCAATGTTCTGTGTTCCCTCGATGAAACCGTTGAACTCCGGACGATATAACCCTCTGTGTACAACTGTTGAAATCCTGGGTCAACAACCCCCTTGGTGAAACTGTCGTCTAATCCTGGGCTAACAACCCCCTGTGTGAAACTGTCGACGAATCTTGGGCTAACAAGCCCCTGGGTGAAACTGTCGTCTAATCTTGGGCTAACAAGCCCCTGGGTGAAAATTGTTGACGAATCTTGGGCTAACAGGCCCCTGGGTGAAACCCTTAAAATATTACAAAGAAAAATGTCAATACACATTGACTCAAGTATCCCGAACTATAGGATTACCCAAAAATGTACATAAATTAGAAAATATTCAGTATCTAGGATAAAGAAAAATTACATTGGCTCAACAGTGAGTCATAAACAGTATTATGAGCTCAAATAATTAATATTCTGTTACACCATGCCATAACATAAAAGAAATTGCCAGCCACATGGATGGTAACATAACCAAATATATACAAAACATACCTTTTTCGTAAAGGGTTAACTTGGTAGTCTTCCAAGGATGAGAAACACTTGAGAAGATCCACAGCACAACAATATTCCACACTCCAAATGCTGTGAACGTCCAATTCTTGCGTTAAAATCCTATAATAGATATGGGCTGGACCAATTACCATAGGAATTTACCAATACACTAAAATTCCTCTCAAAATACGAAATGTCCATTTACCCACAATTAACCATGAAGTAGAATCTAAAATCCCCTTTAATTAGGGTAAGCCGATGGGGCTAAATATTAAGAAAATTCTACTTCGACACAAAAATCGTCTTCGTCGTGATTCAACACCACTGACAGAAACAATCCGTCAGCCGTCCAAAATGGCCGAAATCCCTTTCCGATAAATGTCAAGTGGGTTCAGAAATTCATCCTCAAGAATTCTCCACTATATAACTTAACAGACCATTTACGAAAGGTACCCTAAAAACTATATTTATATACAGTATAACTACATTTGGGAAACTGTTCCCGACAAAAATTAATACAACAGCGATCGCAAAAAAATCCCTCACGACTTAAAATCGCTCATTGTGAAACTACCTTACTTCGGGTTCTGAGCCCGAAATTGGAACGTACTACAAACATGACACTTGTCGGTGTTCTGTCGTCAAATGACGTTTATGTCATTCACTGTCATAATTAATAAACATTAATCCAATTCTGACAGCTATAAACAAAAATAAGGAAAATCTTAAAGAATGGTATCGTAAATAATTAATTACCCAAAGGTGAGACTAAAATACATAATATGTATAAATTTACAACGAAACTTGGTCTATTTTTAGGAAAATCTGGCAAATTAAAACAGTGAACACTACACTACAAATATGACCATTGTACAAAGTATTAACCTTTTACTTAGTGGTGAGATGAAATAAATTGTAATAATGATGTCCAAAAGTTAGAATACAGGTGAAATTAGTTAATGACAAAAATAATAGTGATATCATCAATACGATTTTACCCCTTTTTTTTCGTATGATTAACCAGGTAAGCCAAAACAATTTTATTAATTCGTGGGGCCAAAAATGAACGTTACACCACAACCACCTTTACACCAAGTAACCAGGATGATCCTAACTTTATAAACTCATTATTCTCAAGAAGGAATAAAGACAGAAAAGACGCAAGCTTTTACTCCAAACACCATCACTGGATGCGAAAAACTCATCCCAACACAACCCCAGGAGGGAAAGCGGACACAACCACACTTATCGTCATGAGATTACACCTAACCCTTGTCTTAGTGACAGCAAATCAAAATCTAGAAATAGAAAGGACTCCTCAGAAAAACTCTCAAAAAAAAAGTTTGGAGAAAAGGCCCCGACAAACAAACCGCTCCAGACACTCTAGTAGAGCAAGAGACTCCTCTCACGACCAAAAACCAACAGAAAATGAAAGTATGGAGAAAGGTGATGCAAAAAGAAATCAGTATTCCACATACTTTTAAAAAATAAATCTGAGAATACCTCTAATTCTCAGCCCGATCGAATCACCGGACAGCGATGACAATACCGGAAATTTTGAAAGTGCGGAGAACTCGCCTTTAAACAATACTCTTATGAATATCGGTGAATTCGGTAGTGCAACAGAAAAAGACAAATATATCTCCGGCATCGTGGAACAAACAATTAAAAATTTAATTATTGAAAGTGCAGTTAACGCGGAGAAAAGACTACATCAACTAGTTAACGAAAGTTTAGAGAAACAATCAGACTCAAAAAGTTCGGAGAAAATCTCAAAAAGTATGGAGAATAGTTCCAAAAGCTTGGAGAATATTCCGAAAAGTTCGTAGAAAAGTGCTGAAAGTTCGGAGAATTCTAACATTCATGCCCAATCATCGGGAAACGACTTTTCAAACTACTGCTGCTACTACAAATTTAATTATTTTATTTTCTTTTGAAATCCTCTCTAAAGTTTAATTTTTATTATGCAGTTGTTCCAAATTTTGTACATACTTCTTATTATCAGAGATTTCCTGTTTGACTTTTAAAACTGGTTGAGTAATTGTTTTATTAAGAACAAAATTTATAAAACAGAATATTAGCTATAAGAACATTTCCGGAACATTCTTTCAACAGTAATAAACACAAAATGGGCGCAGTATTACAGAACTATTTGGTTCTTTTGTAAATTCTATAAGATTTGTTGAATGCAGTTACCGAACAGTTACTACACATATACACAGATTTTAAACTTTTATAACTGTTTTATAAATTTTCAATTTTGAAGTTATGTTGCATATCAAAATCAGTAACATTTTAGTTTTTTAAATGTATCTGGTGAAAACAAATTAATTCTATATTTGTCATAAAAATAAATTCAAGGCGATAATAGTAAAATGGCAGTATCTACTTAAGAGATATCTATAACGCGGTTTAGACGCGCAGCAAGAATTACTGTTAATTATATAGCACATACAAAAATAAATACTTTTTCAGTGTGAAACAAAAATTAAATTTATGCAATTTTTTTTTTTAGTAATAAGATTATGCTAATATTACTAATGAATAAAATCTTTAATTAACATTGGTTTTGTCTTAAATACTAGTAACACCGACATTAGATTTAGCTTTAAAACTGTCTTAAGTTTTTGTTAAATATGGCGGCTATTCAGAGGTATTAGAAAGTTATTTTAAGAAAGAATCATAATTATAAAATATTATTGTAGTAAAAACAGCTGTTATACAATAATTAAGTTGTATCACTCATTTCTACAAAACAAGTTCATCATGGTTTGTTGTATAATAGTTTCATATTGCTGCACTATATGACAAAATATAACATAACCTTACTAAATCGTTTTCGATTTAAGTATTTGAGAATTGAAATGATTAGATTTATTTCTACAGCTTTATAAAGCAAGCATAATTTTTAATATTGCTAGAATAAGCAAGTTTAACATGGACATCGCCAAAAATATGGCTTTCTTTTAGTATTGGGGCATGATTATTCAGAACATACTTAATTATTATCTGGCTAAATGATAGTTTTTTTTTGAGTGTCTAGACAAACCAGCAAAATGTTTTACTAATATTTTTTACTGTTCTCTGAAAAGCAGGTACAACTTATTTTTTATATTTCTTCACTTATATACAAATGGTATGGGAAGTAGTTGAACAAACATAAAATACAAAATAATATGGCGTAGGACTACAAAATGTAGTTGCTTTATTTTTTTTATAAATATTTTTAAAGGGATAATTCTATTATTAACTAAAATAATTGCTATACAGTTTTCTGATTTGCAATAGTGTATTTCAAAACTATATTACAGTTATTTTAGAGTTTTCATCAAAAGCAAATTGCTATTGACGTGGAATTATATCACACTCATATTTATATAACTATTTTTTAAAGCGTTATTATGAGGTTAAGAAACACTTATATTTATATAACCAAAAAGTTCTAAAGGTGATCCAGAACAATAATATAGAATAACTATAAAGCAATTTTATTTTATAAGCTGAAATATTGTATAGAACAGTTGTATAAATGTTTATGTAACAATTTCATAGCTATCGTGAAAACTATTTTATAATTTTGCTGTAAGAACATTGTTAGAACTAATTTATATAACAATTTAGTTTCAGAGAACAAAATAGTGATTTCTGCAACTGTAGTACAATAAATTAGCATTCCAGAAACAGCAATATAATATCAATAAAATATAATAGTCTTATAAACTAAAAATTATATAGCTACTTTGTTAGTTGGGAAATGTCTTTAAGTCTTTGATGTTGAGAAAGGTGAAGAATCCAAAAAGAATAAATCAGTATTCCACATACTTTCAAAAAATAAATCTGAGAATATCGCTAATTTTCAGTCCGATCGACTCACTGGACAGCGATGAAAATATCGGAAATTTTGAAAGTACGGAGAACTCGCCTTTAAACAATACTCTTGTGAATATATCGGTGAATTCGGTAGTGCAACAGAAAAAGACAAATATATCACCGGCATCGCGGAACAAACAATTGACAATTTAATTATTCAAAGTGCAGTTAACGCGGAAAAAAGACTACATCAACTATTTAACGAAAGTTCAGAGAAACAATCAGACTCAAAAAGTTCGGAGAAAATATCAAAAAGTATGGAGAATATTTCCAAAAGCTTGGAGAATATTCCGAAAAGTTCGGAGAAAATATAAAAAGTATGGAGAATATTTCCAAAAGCTTGGAGAATATTCCCAAAAGTTCGGAGAAAAGTGCCGGAAGTTCGGAGAAAAGTGCCGGAAGTTCGGAGAATTCTAACATTCATGCCCAATCATCGGGAAACGACTTTTCAAACTACTACAAATATATCTATTTTATTTTCTTTTGAAATTATCTCTAAAGTTTCATTTTTATTATGCAGTTGTATGATTTTAGGTTCCAAATTTTGTACATACTTCTTATTATCAGAGATTTCCTGTTTGACTGTTAAAATTTTTTGAGTAATTGTTTTATTAAGAATAAATGTCTTTAATTCTGCCAGAAAAAAGGATTTTCAACTTTATTATCATGACAAGCCAAGATTTTTTTCTATTGCATCCCTTCAGGCTCAAATCACCAATAGAAAAAAATCTATAAATGACGAAAAAGTAGAGTGGCTCAAATTGCAATGGCTAATATTTAAAAAGGATGAACCATTCTTCATACATTTTAAATATTCCAACAATGATTTGGTTCCCTTTACAACCGTGAACATTGCAAAAAGGAATGCTGCGACATCTTCAGTTAATAATAATTTGCAACTGCAGTATCCGAACGGGCATAAGGTAGACATTAAAAAAAGCAGGACTTATTGACACTTTCCGACTTCATCCCACCCGTTTACCAACACTTTTATAATAATTTTAAAACAATGAATGACCAATCTGAAGATTTCATCGAAATGGAGGAAATCGATGAATAATTAGGTTCAAAGACATTTTTGTAACTAATTTCTAGTAAGTTTGTATTTTGATGAAATGTGTTTTCTGTTTTTACGAAATATTTGCCCAAAACAAGTTTTTTTTTGTACCCTGGCCTATAAATTTTACAAAATTTTATTAAAAGCAAATCGGCCTAACCCACTGTTTTTGTTTTATTGTTTTTTGCAATATTTCTGGTACGGCACTCTTAGTATAGCTACGATTAAAAAAATGAAACAAAAATATATTGATTAAAGTGTTTTCGGATAGGAATAAAAAAAGCAGTATTTTCCAACAAATTTCATTTTACGTTTTCTCAAAACTATCCTTCTTGGGTTAGGCCGTTTTCGCACTGGTAGCCTTAAATATCCCCAACTAGGACAGCCACTATAAATATAATTAAAACATCAAACGTTCATTCTTAGGGACGATACTACAGAGCACTTTCCCATAATATTAATTAACGAATTGGAACAAACCTGCTTACCTTCATCTGAAAAAAAAAAAAAAAATACAAAATTAGATGAAAATAAATTTTTAAATTCTATTGAAAACGAAAACTGGGACAATTTTTACAAAACTAAAAACATTGATGAAAAATCAGACATACTAATAAACAAAATAAATGACTGAATAACAACTGGAACTATCCAAATTAATTATTTTAATAAATTCAAAAAAAGGCAAACGTGATGAAATCGGCAAAACACACAAAAACTTTATATCTTGAATAAAAAAAGGACCCGGAAAATGAGGCAAAAAGACTACAACATAACAGATATAAAAACAAATTTAATAAACTTATAAAAAAACTACAGAAGAATATTTTATTGATTGAATTATAGACAGTAAAGATAGTAAAACTCTATGGAAAACCGTGAATACTTACGTTGGAAAACAACCTGAACATAATGATAGAATTGAAATAGATAAAAACAATGTTAAACTAACTGAAAAAAAAAGATGTACCCGAACTATTTCAATGAGTATTTTTCTAATGTAGGTAAAACCTTGGCAGAAAAAATTAAAAAACCAAATATGACATGGAATCGAAAATATAGTTGCCAATCTGCATTTTTTCTGCCAACTTGTGAAGAGGAAATAGAAAATGCCATTAGAGATCTAAAACCGAAAAAAGCATTAGGAATAAACGGAACACTTATTACTTATTAAGGAATTTATAAAGAAACCTCTTACTTATTTAGAAATGAAATATCTCTAAAGGGTCAATTTTTAGGACCTCTAAAAACGCATTTAATTAAGCCTCTACACAAAAAAAGCCTACAAAAAAATACAATTATAGACCAGTATTATAAATAACAAATATTACTAAAGTTGTGGAAAAAATTATAAAATTAAGAATAGTGTCATTCCTGGAAAAAAATCATTATATATCGGAACGACAATTTGGTTTTAATGTTAACAGAAGATGCTACAACATTTTTAACTAATAAAATTTATAAAAAACTTGATGAAAGTACGAGTACACCAACCTTATGTATACCTATTTTTAGACTTAGCGAAGGCTTTCGATACCGTCGATCATAAAATATTCATCGATGTACTAAAGGACCTTGGTTTCAGAGGAGTAATAGCAAATATATTAAAATTGTAACAACCAGTTAATCCTAAAGACCAATTGCAACTACTGATAGGTCTTTAGCTACTGTTACTATACTATTAAGGGATAAAGGCAGCGCCTGTCACCAGCCAAAGGGTCCTGGAGTCCTGAAGGAACATCCATTCGCCAGTGGCAAAATAAAATAATAAAAGAAAATAATAAAATTACAAAAAAACATCCCTTAATAGCATATGTCGAGCGGTTCTTGGCAACTAGTTTTAGACTCTTTTAGTCCTAAGGGAATAGAAACGCCGAGGCTTCTCAAATGCTCGGAGTATTTTTGCTGGTTTGGGAAAGGAGGAGAGATTAATAATAAGTATTAAAACATTAACAAATGTATATTAACAATAAATAAAAAACTTGACAAATAGTCTTCAGAAAAAATGAATAAAATTCCATTTAGAGAATAATGCACTATAACTAATAGTAATAAAGATAAGCATAAAATATAATTCGGGACGAAAATGTAAAATTGGCATTTATATGTAAATCAATTAATCAATTATTATTAAACAAAATTAAGTTAAAATATTTACCCATAATTCACATCGTACACAAAAACTTTACACATTACTTTACAATAAAAAAACCAGGGTTTCGCCCGAGGGGCGAAAGTTCTGGACCTTAGTCCGAACCCGACTGAGCGTTTCCCCCAAGTGATCCTTTCTATATAAACCAAAATTTATGTGACTGTTGATTGTATTTTACAATGTCACGTTCAATGTAAATTAATAAAATGAAGGTTTGTTTCATTGTCATAAGTGTCTTTTTAATTATTTAATTTAAACATTAAATACTTGTTTAGAATTTTTGGTAAATTCTTTAGATTTTTCAATTAATAATAATGCCAATTATTACATTATTCCCCCGACAGAAAAAAAATTGGACTACTTGTTCAATTCTTTTTAAAACCCTTAAGGTAAATAATTTACAAAAAATTTTAAAACAATCTACAATAATATGATAACCTCACGCTTGCTTCACTGCACAAGTTGTATCTTCTTTGGTCTTCTTAATTGGCTGGCCGTAACTACCCTTTACTCTCTGGCTGTCACCTCTCATCGTCCCCTGATCCTTGACCTTCCTGGAATGGTCCCTTTCCGATCTGGTTTGGTCCTTGGGCTGCTGAACCTGGTAACCCTTTTGGCTGAGGTTACGGGTTCTTTCTGCTGCGGTAGTCTATCCATTTTCCAATAGACTCTGGCTTTGGACTCTCCGGTTGACTATTTGCTCTGGACTGCTTCTCTCGCTTGTTACTCTGAGACTGCTACTGTACATGGCTGCTGTACACGGCTGCTACTGGTAGGTCCCTATTGACTCATTACTGGGAATGGCCTCTTTCATAGAACCTTAGTCCATTCCATATGAATTCTTTGGTCCCCTTGTTTCCGCATTTGACTCCATGTTCTTCCTGCTGTGGATTTGGCTCCCACAGACTCAAAATGGACCCAACATCATGTCAAGCTCCATTGGCGGTATAACTCATGCCCTCTGAAAGCTTGGTGGTACTGGTTGGCCCCTTGATTTTGGATTTAGATGTAGCAGTCTCTTTGTAGCCTTGGATTCTGGAGTCCTGGAATTCGGCTCATTCTATGCTGTCGATCGTGGAATCGTGGAACTCTGGGGTCCCTTAGTACGGTCCTGGATTTGGGTAACTATCACGATTTGGACTTCGTGATAGTCCTGGAACGGTGCTGATGGTGACTCTGGCAAAGGTAGTACGGTGTTGACCTCTTCTTCTTTCTTCTTTTCCTTCTTCTTTTTTTCTTTTTCTTCTTCTTGTGCAGTGGCAACGTCTTTTGATTACCCCTATGACAAAATTATTATTTACATTTCAGGTTTACAAAAAAAATTTATAATAATTTCCTTAATTACCCAAATTAAAAGCACATTTATAGTTACGAAAACAAATATGTTTTTATTATCTCGAAATAATTTATTATTAATGAACTAGAAAAAATATTCTTTATTTATTTTTAAATTGTAATTTACTATGAGTATTAAATTCCATAAATTGTAACTAGAATAATTATGTGTGGATTGTTTAATCCGAGAATAACCAATTTATGCACTTTTTATTTTATGTCATCAAATTTCCAAAATTCTTGTGGAATCATGCATTTTAATAATCTACTAAGATCTTATAATTAGTACTTCTCACCATTTTTGTTTTCGAACGAATTAATAATCAAAGCTAGTATGTTTTATTACAGAAACAATACTATTATTTATTTCCTGGCCATTAAAAATAAACAACATATATCTCTAAGAATAAAACATACATATGTTAAATGCACATAAGCGTAGATTAAATAGTTGTCTACACCTAATAAAACCCAATAAAATACCTTTCTAAAATAATTCTTATGTCATTAATTCTACTAATTCCAATAAAATACCATTTTAAAATAATTTTTACTTTACTTTACCTATTTACTTCATATATATTTTTACCACCTGTTGATATATATGTTTTCTTTTCTTCTTACTCTTCTCTCGATTTCGCTTGAAATTCTGCATCTCCATACTTTGAAACTTTCCTGTTTCTATCGCGATTTTCTCATCTGGTGGCGCGTCGTGGCGCCTGGCATAGCGGCGTAGCTCTCTGGTAGGGCGGCGTTGCTTCTTGGTAGAGTGGTCTGGCTCCTAAAAAATCGTTATTGCTCCCTGGTAGAGCGGCGTTCTCCTAATTACTTGGCGTTGCTCCCTGGTAGAGCGGCATTCTCCTATAAAATTGGCGTTGCTGCCTTGCAAAGCGGCGTTGCTTCCTGGCAAATCGGCGTTGCTTCCTGGCAAAGTGGCGTTGCTTCCTGGCAAAGCGGCGTTGCTTCCTGGCAAAGCGGCGTTGCTTCTTGGTAGAGCGGAATGGCTCCTAAAATCGGCGTTGCTCCCTGACAGAGAGGCTTCTTCTAATATACGGCGTTGCTCCCTGATAGAGAGGCTTCTTCTAATATACGGCATTGCTCCTTAGCAAAGCGGCGTTGCTTCCTGGCAAAGCGGCGTTTCTTCCTGGCAAAGCGGTGTTGCTCCCTGGCAAAGCGGCGTTGCTTCCTGACAAAGCGGTCTGAATCCTATTTTTCACTTGTGGACATCTTGTCCGGACATCAAAGGGCGTTGTTTAGGGCTGGTCGGAAACTGCGTCGATCCATATGTGACCCCAAACTCCCTCCAATCTTTTTACCTTAATTTGTAACCATCACAGTCTGGAGAAAAGGTCCTTAGAGCTTATCCCTTCACACCGTGACGTGACAACCTCTCCTCTAGTTTTGTCCTGTCGTGGACACTGCTTGGGGGTTGATCGGAATTGTACCTCGATCGAATGTCCCCAAACTTTTTTCTTTTCTTCCTGTTTTTTGAATTCCTCGTCGAATATCTATAACACAATATTCACATATTACTACATATTCACTTTACATATCAATTTTTGCTCTGCCTCTTTTGGGCAGTCCAAACCTCTTTAAATCATCCTAAGATGTGCTTATTCGCACATCTCGCACTTGTACGCCTTTTCTTCTTTTTCGTGCGTATACAACACGTCCTCTTCCTCCTCAAACTCTATTGCTGATGGCCTGGTAAATATCTTTAATCTAAAACACTGTATATCTATATTATTATTTTTAATTCACAAAATTTAAACCTTAAAATCCCATATACTTCTGAAAAAAAAAATTATTTAAAAATACCAATTTTTCATTAACGCTGTACGTCGCTGAACTAACTTTACCTATATTACTGACCTACCACAACTGATAGCAATGCACTTTGAAATAAATACTTTGCGAAAATGTAATATCATATTTATAGTTCATTATAGTTCAATGTCGATTTTTTTGTAAATAGTGACAATATTTACCTTTAAATTCTTTATCATCTAAACTAGATATACTTATACATCATCAACCTATTTAAATATTTTCCCTTCGCAATTCTTATTTAACATCATAGTTATTTTAAAATAAATTAAAATTCTCCTTTTGAATAATTTTCTCTTTATTGAAATGATGACTTTTTGTACACAAAGAAATATAATATTATAAATAAAATTGTATACTATTTTCGACTTGACCCTAATGTTTATTGTTACAATTATTTTCAATGTCAATGTTTTGTTTAAACAACTACTTAGTTAAAACATTATATTAAATTATCATCTATTTATTTATCTTTGTTTTTTATCAATTCAGGTTCGCTAATTTATTTAATAAAATGAAATTTGCATTTATCACTTGATTTCTGTATCTACTCAATTTAGTTTATTAAAAGGCACTTGTCCTCTCCAAAAAAATTACAAAATTTAAAAAAAATGTCTGTAAAAAAATTGATATATCTCCTTATCCTTATCTTTAATAACAAATTTTCCCTTTTCCTTCCAACCAGTCAAATACTATCAAATCCCACCGCTGTCACCAAATGTAACAACCAGTTAATCCTAAAGACCAATTGCAACTACTGATAGGTCTTTAGCTACTGTTGTTAATATGCTATTAAGGGATTAGGGCAGCGCCTGTCACCAGCCAAAGGGTCCTGGAGTCCTGAAGGAACATCCATTCGCCAGTGGCAAAATAAAATAATAAAAGAAAATAATAAAATTACAAAAAAACATCCCTTAATAGCATATGTCGAGCGGTTCTTGGCAACTAGTTTTAGACTCTTTTAGTCCTAAGGGAATAGAAACGCCGAGGCTTCTCAAATGCTCGGAGTATTTTTGCTGGTTTGGGAAAGGAGGAGAGATTAATAATAAGTATTAAAACATTAACAAATGTATATTAACAATAAATAAAAAACTTGACAAATAGTCTTCAGAAAAAATGAATAAAATTCCATTTAGAGAATAATGCACTATAACTAATAGTAATAAAGATAAGCATAAAATATAATTCGGGACGAAAATGTAAAATTGGCATTTATATGTAAATCAATTAATCAATTATTATTAAACAAAATTAAGTTAAAATATTTACCCATAATTCACATCGTACACAAAAACTTTACACATTACTTTACAATAAAAAAACCAGGGTTTCGCCCGAGGGGCGAAAGTTCTGGACCTTAGTCCGAACCCGACTGAGCGTTTCCCCCAAGTGATCCTTTCTATATAAACCAAAATTTATGTGACTGTTGATTGTATTTTACAATGTCACGTTCAATGTAAATTAATAAAATGAAGGTTTGTTTCATTGTCATAAGTGTCTTTTTAATTATTTAATTTAAACATTAAATACTTGTTTAGAATTTTTGGTAAATTCTTTAGATTTTTCAATTAATAATAATGCCAATTATTACAAAATCTTACCTAGCTAAGAGAGTCCAATATGTCAAAATTGAAGATAAGCTAAGTGATCCATGCATTGTAACATATGGTGTTCCACAAGGAACAGTACTGGGGTCCATTCTATTCTCCATATATATTAATGGTCTTATAGAGAGAAGAAGTAATGGCACCATATCGTCTTTTGCTGATGACAGCGTTATACAATATTCGGATAAATCTTGGAAACTGGTAAAAGAAAAAGCCGAGAAAGATCTAATCAATATAAAACATTGGTTTGACTTAATGTCCTTAACAATTAATTTCAAAAAAACAAATTATATATCCTTTTCATGTAACAAAAAAAAATACCAAATTTCAAAAAGCTAACTTTAACTCAAAATCATAATACATTAGAAATACAGAAGACAAATAGTTTCACATATTTGGGAATCCAAATTGACAGGTTTTTAAAATGGGATGTACATATATCATCATTAATTAAAAAAATCAGATACAAAGTGTATAAATTTAGAAGACTTCAATCAATTTTAAAAACTGATCGTTTGGAAACAATTTATTTCTCATTAGTACACTCATTACTAAAATATGGAATAGCAGGATGGGGAGGGGCATATAAAAATCAAATTAAAAAATTAGAAACTACATATCTAAAAAATGTTTATAAAAATTATTCTAAAGAAACCTAAACGATATGGTACTTTCGATATAAAGAAAGTTATCTTATGGATATTAATCAAATATACATGTTTAAAATATTGACCCTACAACATAAAAAGAAACATATGTTAGAATATGTTATCAAATAACACAAACCGCAAAAGCACAAAAGACCACAGATCAAAGATAATTTTATTTTACAGCAAGACATATATATCCTCATATTCTAAATAAATTAAAAAATATAAAAAATAATATATTTAAAATAAAACTAAAAAAATTGATATTGCAACTACCAAAAGAACAAGTAAGTAGTCTGATTAATTTAAAACGATACTAATATAATTTAAAAGGTATCTTAATTAAAGAAAATAAAATTCGAATAATAAATAAAATACGTACCTCACTTAATTCTTCTGCACTTCTTATTACAGTGATATATTCAAATAGTATATTGTATTTAATTTTAAATATCCAAAATAAAATATATAATTTAGAGTCTTTGATTTATAATATTTAAATTAGGATATTTAACTTAAAGTATTCAATTTAAAATGTTTACTTCAACGTGTTTAAATTTAAATATTTTATTAACAGTGTTTAATTTGAATTATTTAAAGCGTTTAATTTAAAATGTTTTCTTTGAAATATTTAATTTTTAATTTAAAATACGATATTTAATTTATAATGTTTAACTTAATGATTAATTTGAATTTTTGATTTAAAATAAAATGTTGAAAATATTTCAAATTAATATTTAGGTTACTCAATACAAAATTAAATAGAAAAAAAAAATCTGTTGACATCAATATAAAAAAAAAACAGAAATATATTAGAGAAACCATACACTAGCCATACAGGCTTCTATGGATCTTATATTTATTTCCGTTCATTTTATATATATATATTATATTGTATTTAATATATTATATAGTTTATTTTATTTATTATTCTAAATATTTTGTTGTTGGTGCGCCACTGTTATTATTTTTTTTTTTATAGTTATATTCTTTTAATCTATTTTATCAAGTATTTATTTTTCAAAATTACTTACCTGTGAAATATTGCATCAAACACTCACTTAACTATGCCCCGCTCAATTATAAAATTTATTTATTTTTTTTTTTTTATAGAACACTAGACTCAATCATCAGGAGTGGATTCAGTTTGACTCACCCTGTATAATTTTTTTTAAATCATGTTAAATGAAGATCAATCTCGCAAATTATAACAATGTTTATTTACACAATTACTAATATGTCGTATTGACATACAAATTCCTTCACAAAATAAGGAACAACCTTCCTTAACTCAAAACAAAAATCAAATTGCAACTTTTAACTTTGTCACACTTTCAATGCTTTAATAGTCTTTACTAAAACTTATTTTATTTTTAATTTGTTTTACCCTTTTGAGGCAGTTTAATTGCAAGAATTAAGTAAATTTATTATTTCATATGATAACACATACGCAATTTGATTTTATTAAAATCTGCAGATTTCTTTCTTCTATTAAAAACAGTGAAAACCCCTTTAAATCTAAATCAACTTAATATGTAGAAAAGAAAATAATTTCTTTTAGGAAACCAATATCAACAGTAGAATTAACAAATTGTTATTAATGTTTATCGAACTTCCTAACTGTGATATCAATAAATCAAAGTACATAAATTTGTCATAAATCAAACAACACTTACAATGTCTTTTGATTCTGTAAAGGATCTCTTCCAATGAATCCCTTTGTAACCAGAACAGCTATTCAAAAATAGTAGTCCAATGAATGTCCTGTGTATGTCCTTGGGGACGGCGAATACCACACCATTCAAAGGTGTATTTCGTTGGAGTTCAGTATATAAAAAAAAATATTACCTATGATCCATTTACAAACTATACAATTGATTTTGGGTCATTTATGAGATTGACGTTCACTTGTAGTTTATTAGTTCCAAATTCTTGTATATTCTTATTTCCTAATTAATTTTTTTTTTTTAACATCTTTCAAAATTTTCTTGACAAGACTTTTCTTTTCTTTTTCAAAATTCTTACTGTCACCCCCTGACAACCTAAGCTGGGTCTTTTATACTTTTATTGTGCCAAATCACAATTGATAAAATGAAATGACGATACACAGGTTAGTACTTACAATCATTAATTGATTTGATTTAACTTTTTTATTTTCGAGTTTCTTTTTAAACAAATTTTAAACAAATTTAGAAATGTAAAATGATTTTCAGTTTGATACTATACTATTTATGATAGTAGTTTCATAGTATAATATATATATGTGTGTATCTGGAAAAGTGTAATTTAATTGGAAATTACTATTATTATAATTATTTTATTTTAAAATCCTTTCTAAAGTTTCAGTTTTATTATGCAGTTGTATGATTTTATGTTTCAAATTTTGTACATACTTCTTATCAGAGATTTCTTGTTTGACTGTTAAAATAAATGTCTTAAAGTCTTTGATGTTTTCAGACATTAGAACAGTGTACTTAAAATTTAGGTTAGCTCTTGAACTATATTTACTTATTAGATGTTATTAGGTGATAAATGATTAATTTACCTTATTCTGAATAAAGATATGCAGTTTTCTCATAAACTAAAGCCAGTTTTTTCTAAATGACTTTACAGGCTGATATCGTTAAACTAGATAAACAAACAGTTTGATTTTCAAAATTTTGGATCACGTTCTTGTTACACTTTTTGCTGGAGCTCAAATTAACGTCTTCAACAGAAACTAACTTTTGTTATTTATATTATTATGTCACAGAAAATTCTCGCTCTTCTTCATTTAATTCAGTAAATAACACTAATAGAAACAAAAATTTTAATATTTGTAATATCTTTTCAATTTATTAATATATACCTAGTTATATATAATTTAATACTGTACAATATATCTTAAAAACTAACATCACAATAGTAGGTATGGAAATATACAAATATTTACAAAAACAAAAAATACACGTAAAGCTAACCGTTGACATATACGAGATCAAAATTACAAAAGAAGAACTAACGAAATTGAAAAAATTAACATTTCTACAATTTATGAATATTTTGTAAAAATATGTATTATTTTAAAATTTTTGACCTAAATTCACTATTTTTATTATAAAATCTTTTGAAAATTCTCCCCTATATAAAAATTAAAGCTATTCTAAAACGTCTGCACAAAATAATTTACAATTTCAAACAATTTTAAATTCATAACCTCAACTATGCCTCGACATCACCGGAACAGGTTTATATAAGGTATCAGGACTCGTCCTAGGTTCAGGCGAACTAGAACTACTAGAAGGACTCAACATCTGATGCGGTGCCAGCATATGCGGCGCTGGAAACCTAAAGCTACCATACAAATCCATAGGTTGCCTAAAGAATTCCATAGGCGCTGCACCCAACAACCTCTCCATACTAAAAGATTGCGGTGATGGCTGAGCCTGCATAGGCGAAGGTCTCAACACCGTCGGCATTGCCGTACTACCCATAGCACTCATGTAAGGATGATACCTTTGGTAAGCTGCCGCTAATAAAGCTGGAGAAGGTGGGTAGAAACCCGTGTACATGGGTTGCAAAGGTGAATACATTGATAAGGTACGTTTGAAGGCTGCTAAGCGGGATCTTGAAGCTGCTGTTGATCTGCGACGTAGTTTACCAGTAGTTCCTGAAACAAAAGAATAGGTCATTAGACTACATGATATTTTTTAAAAAATATATGCTATTTTACTTTTGAGCTATAATAAATTGTAAGTATCTACATTAAAATTAATTTGTAAGTAGGTGGGTACATTAATATTACATTGTAAGTAAGTAGGTACAATAAAATTACATTTTAAGTAAGTACGTACATTAATATTACATTGTAAGTAGGTATGTACATCAACATTACATTGTAAGTAGGTATGTACATTAACATTACATTGTAAGTAGGTATGTACATTAATATTACATTGTAAATACATTAAAATTAAATCAAATTGTAAGTACTTAAAGTTCATAATACATATACCCAGCTTTAATACACAAATAAAAACTATCTGCACTATATTCTTTTAGGTTATAAAATACTTGTAAGTAAGATTTGATT
>OV651827.1:7434139-7452139 GCA_927349885.1 Psylliodes chrysocephalus | reverse complement strand
ATGTACTAAAATAATTAACAAAACTTTTCGCAAAATCTAATTCCTTATCAAGAATTGACCCATTGATATTCAATTTAATTTCCCTTAAGTTATTATTTTTTCCGGATTTATCTTTTAACTAATTTCCATACATATTTCTGTGTTTCATTGGGATTTATTTTATTTTCTATCATTTTTTGATAATTTAATTTTTTCTTTGTTTACTAGTAACTGTTTTTTTAGGTGGACAAAACTTATCAATGGCAAAATAAATAACCGAAAAATCTTCATGATGTAAATAGTTTTTTACACCAGTAAGGCTATAGTCATATAAATGTCTACTTAAATTCTCACTTGTTGCTTGATTATCGAGATTATTAATTGACCTAACAACGTTAATTATTCTTCTAATTTTAAAATATTTGGCTGAAGATGACCCATTAAGGGCGAAACTAGTAACTTAGGAGTCAATTTAATAAAATTCTATTCTATTGATTTTATATTTTATTCTTTCTTCATAAATATTTTTATTTATTCCACATAAACCCGTAATTATCTTGTTAGTTCATTCAATTTAATCGTGAATCCTTGAAAATGATAAAAAACCGATTCCTCCACCATAAAAACGACTACTTAAACTTTAGTGAGGAATCGAATGACAATTAGCTGTAGCATCAGGGGATAAAGCAGCTGTCCAATGACACCAAACAACCTCTCACTATATTACAACCTTCTATAACTGCGGTAAATAAGGGATGATGACTAAATCCGTATTCCCAAGTCCCCCAATAACTATAAATATTGCACAAATTGAAACGCGAACCGGCTTATAAAAGTTACGAGCTGTAATAGAAATTTGAGAATATGAATGTATTGAATTTATTTTTTAAATGCGAGTCACGTTGTGCGACAAGCTGTTACATTTTTGTTAATTATAGCTGATTTTTTATTGAATTAATATTCTCAAAATAGAAATAGATATAAATAGAATTTAGCAATTCTTCAAAATCGCATACATTAATTTAATTAAATTTTTACAGAATAAGTGGTAGCAGAGAAAATGTCACCACCAGATGGGGCTACAGGCAAAGTTATCGAGAAACTAATTGAAAGGTAAGGAGTAATTTTATAAGTGATTTATTTGTAATTTTGTCTGTAATATTTTAATAATTTTAAACACAAATCTGTAATACTCGCACTGGAGTGTTGAATGTTATACTGAAAATCCCATGAAATATGTAGATTTGAGCATATATTTAAAAAAAATAACTTTTTGTGGACTGAACTTACTTTTAAACTTGTAATAAATAATTTTTAGACTGATGAATATACATGGTGACAAAACCGTATGATTTTAATCAATTTGTAAATGGTAATTTAATTTCACTACAGTCTATAGTTTATTTGAAACTGAGTAAAAATAATATTTTTATGACCCAGCAGATAAACCCCAATATAACATCACAAATCTGTGACGAAAAATTTCTAAAATAAAATTATTAGCATAATTTTGTTCTAAAATTCTAATATTTTTAAAAATAATAATTTATTTCAATTCTTGTCTTACATTTTCTATTCATTTAGATCAACAAAAATAAGGTAAGCATGTAATCTCTACAGGTCGAAAATATTTACAATTCAAGATCACTTTAAGTAGCCCTCAACTTTCTAGAAAGGAATAAAATTTCTAATTGGCAGAAAGTGTTATGCAGATTGTAAATTATTTTAGTTAAGATTTGCATTTCTGTTTATATAGTCCTGTGATTGTAATAGGCAAAATTATTAATTCTGTAATAATATGCTATATAAAGCGATAATGATCAAGTGAATTTGTGCAATAAAAATAGCACCAACGTCTAATTATACTTCTGTGAAATTAAAGTGTAATTTACTTGTGCATATGTAGTCAATGTACCAGGTGCTGTTTTTCCATTAGTTCATTTAAGCAGGGAACACCCAGTTACATTTCATAAAAACATATTATTTTAAAATAAATAATATAAAAATATTAATTTAATTTTAATAAATTTATTGTTTTCATACGTGTTAATATCTATTTTTGTGTACGCCACTGCGCTCTGGCTAATCACGTTTTCGTGGCGCTCTTTTATATATGAGCCCGAAACCTCCATTTTATGAAAAGTATTGTTCATCTTATTATTAGTAATTTACTTAAAACATTAACACACAGACAGTTGCTCTTGATTTTTAACTGTCAAAATTATCAACTGGACGGTGACAGGTATATTAAATGCATTGGCGACTAGATAAAAAATAACACATATTATTTATTATTGTTTATAAAGAGTATTTTATGAAAAACTAGTTTAATTTATGGAAATAACCATAATTTTCATTTATTGTTAAAAAATATCGATAAATATTAACTTTAGGTACAGGGAATGCTTTATAAAAATGAAAGACTTGGAACAGATGATTTTACTGGTGATATAAAATAAAGGGTGTCCCATTTAAATAAAACAAGAAAATCAAGGGTCTGAGTATTGAGTCTCCCTGTATAAAAATTAACAGATAATAAAAATATAACTAAAATGAAGTATAATACATCATATTATAAAATTTGTTTGTAATTGGCTGCTGGACGTTGAATTATGTACGATTCTCTCACAAAAATGTCAATTCCTTAAAAAGTACCCTATATAACATAGACAAACCATATATTAGAAGAATGGAAAAAAGATGAGTAAACAGAATCTAAAATAATATACTGGAGTTACCATTATAAAACACATATGTTTGGTGTGTACACGAGCTATGAAATACCCTGTACACCTTCCAATAATTTTAAAACGTTAACCCCAAACATGTCCATAATTTTCTTGATACACTTTTTTAATATCTCTTTCAACAAGGAAGATATCGATCTTTTCCACAAGATTGGTCCACCCTGTATATACACACATACACTCATGCACGTACGCACGCAAACGCACACGCACACGCAT
The DNA here is from genome assembly GCA_927349885.1 of Psylliodes chrysocephalus. Taxonomy (NCBI): domain Eukaryota; kingdom Metazoa; phylum Arthropoda; class Insecta; order Coleoptera; family Chrysomelidae; genus Psylliodes; species Psylliodes chrysocephalus. The sequence goes on along the minus strand of OV651827.1, from coordinate 7,449,194 downwards.
ACGCACACGAACACGCACACGCACACGCACACGTACATACACACGCACACGCACATGCACTCGCACACGCACACGCACACGCACACGCACACGCACACGCACACGCACACGCACACGCACACGCACACGTACACGCACACGTACACGCACACGTACACGCACACGCACACGCACACGCACACGCACACGCACACGCACACGCACACGCACACGCACACGCACACGCACACGCACACGCACACGCACACGCACACGCACACGCACACGCACACGCACACGCACACGCACACGCACACGCACACGCACACGCACACGCACACGCACACGCACACACGCACACACGCACACACGCACACACGCACACACGCACACACGCACAATAGCACACGCAGACGCACACGCGCACACATACACACATCATCGCGAAAATAGTCAAAACGGATTCAGGGGACCCCAAAACGTAAAAAGCTGTCAAAAACTCGAGGTCGAAAAAAATCCTGATTCCTATAAATCAATTCAAAACAAAAAATTATATAGATCAATATCGCAAACAACTTTTAGTATAACAATTTTCTTAAAAATCAGAATTTTGCACATTTTGTCAAATTTCTCGAATACGGACCATTTCAGGAAAATTTTGCCTCACGCAAAATTTATAGATAATATACATAACTGTTATTTGAATAATTTTCTTCTCCAAACAACATAAATATTCCATAACATACAAAAACGACCTCCCTCCTATAAAGTACCCTCCAGATGTTTAGACTTTGTCCAAAATTTAATCATTTCATCTCAGGCCAAAATAAAACCTAAATTTAAAATTTAATGTTTTTTCCTTTATCCGTTTTTGAGTTCTCTTCAAAATTCGTAATTTTTACATTTTCTCAAATATCTCGAATACGGTCCATTTTAGAGAAATTATGTATGGAATAAAAATTAAAGAAAATTATATTACAATCAACTTTTACTTCAAATTTTCTTAAAAAATTAATTTTTTTACATTTTGTCAAATTTCTCGAATACGGATTATTTCAGGAAAATTTTGTTAAAAACAAAAAATATTGATAATAGAATTGCAAGTAACTTTTATTTTAGGAATTTTCTTCTACAAACGTAAATAACAGATATATTTCATAAAATATAAAATTGTCCAAAATCTAATCATTTCACCTCAGGCGGAAATAAAACTTAAGTTTAAAATTTAATGTTTTTCCCTTAACCGTTTTTGAATTTTCTCCAATGACATTTGGCTTGCTTAAGTGGGATTTAGGTACAATCAAATAGTAGTCTTACTTTTTGAAATATACAGGCACAATATTTAATATTTCTAACTTTTGTCAGTTTTAGTAAACACTAAATTAAACGACAAAAAATTTAATTAACTTCCAATAAAATGGATACCATTTTTTAACTTCATAATATTAAATATAACTGGATCCATTACCAGACATAACTGTTCTCTTTTTAATATTCTTTACAAACAACTCTGCTACTAATTTCATAATGGTGTCTAATAACTGAAAGGATTGCAGTCCGATTAAAGGAGATAGTTCTTTAGTATTTAACAATTCTGTTTGAAAACGGTTTAACTAAATTACCACTCTTTACTTGTGTTGAAAAAACGATCCCAATTTTCTGCTTTACAACAAAGTTTTGTAAATTGAGCAAAGCTTTTCAGCAGCACATATCTTTATTATCTGCTTTAGTAGTAGATACCTATATGTTCATTAACTGCAAAAACGGATTAAACATATAATATACATACATACATACATTCATTGCCTAACGAAGATAACGCTTAACATTCTACTAGTACTGGCAACATCATTATTATTGACAGTAGCCATAACTCTTGTTTTTGCTGGATTCATTTTCTTTTTATCAATGTCATGTCTTGGCTTAGGCAAATTTAAACTAGGTACTGCAGTAGACACAAGCATATGTTTCTTCTTGTTTAGACCTACAATACATAAACTACTTTGATGAAATATGAGTTTTAAACTCATTTGGGCCAGATCGATTCTGCTTGGTGAGCATTCGGCAAGGCAATATGAACGACTGCAATAATATGACCCGCTTTTGGTCGTCTTGTTTATATATGGATGAGCAGTCTATATAAACTATATATGTCATTGGTGCTATTCAACCATTCGACATTGTAATGTCGCATATAAGTGTTGTGACAGAGATAGTTAATGTTTATTTATAAGAGATTTAAAAATAAGTATTGGATAAATTGTTTTTAAAAATATATGAATTGATTATTTACAATTTTAACTATCAATCTATAAATCAAATATTCAACATATTAATCAGAGGCTATAGTCTATTTTTATATATGAGAGAGTAATAAAACAGCATTTCTAATGCAAAACTTAGTACGGTCATTTTAAATATTTTTACAGAATAATCTAAATATTTCCTAAAATTGTAATAAATGTACTTGAGCTATTACAAGTTTTGTATCTTTTATTGGTCCTTTATAAACATAAGCTGTACAGAACAATAGAAAAAGGTTTGGACAGGCCAAAAGCCCTGTGTATTAAAGATTACATAGCCGTATCTTAAGATTATTTTCAATAAGTACCTATTTGCCAATTTCGTTTTATTTTGATTACAAGAATTTCTTACAGTAATCGAATTATAAGTAGATAAATACCTTCCCAACAAATTTCACCGAAAATGCGATTATAGGTTTTCCATTTAGTAAGGAGGTCCAAGTTGTGTATTATTGACAGTTTACTAAATGTCGTTCAGTTGCAACTTGCAAGGTGCAGTGTGAATTCTAGTGTGATCATGGAAAATTTGGAAGGGCCGCGTAAACGACAAAAAATCGGTCCTTTAACAGTTAATGAAAAAACATTAATATTTATTTGTTTTAAATCATTTACAAACATTTATGTAAAAGTGTTGATGACACAGTGGAATTAGTTAGTAGTACGCTTGGTGTTGGGAAATCTACAATTTACAGAGTTATTAAAGAAGAGAAACGTGGCGAGTTTCAAACAGCACGTAAAGCTCCAGGAAAACCAAAATTTCAATTAGAAAATCTTTTGAAAGAAAGACTTCGAAGGAAAGTGCATGCGTTCTTCTTTAGAAAAGAATTTCCGACAGTAGACAAAGTTCTTGCCACGGTTCGAGATGATAAGGATTACCCTGAAATGAGTCGAAGCACACTATGGAAACTTTTAAAAGAAATAGGTTTTTTATGGAAAAAGCTTTCCAGAAAGTCTATTTTAATAGAAAGAAGCGATATTGTAGTATGGAGAAGAAATTACCTAAGGACTATAAAAGAAATGAGAAACCAAAGAAGAAATATATTTTATTTAGATGAAACATGGATCAACGAGGGACATAAACCAAATAAATTTTGGTAAGATGAAACTGCTCCAAGTCGAAGACAGGCTTTTTTAAATAATTTATCTACTGGTTTAAATCCACCATCAGGAAAGGGGCGCAGACTAATAATAGTACACATCGGTAGTTCAAACGGTTTTGTTAAAGGTGGTTTATTGACTTTTGAATCTACTCGTACCGGTGACTACCATGAGGATATGAATGCTGATGTCTTTAAAGAGTGGTTCGAACAAATTATAGATCTTCTTCCTCAGAACTGTATAATAGTAATGGATAATGCAAGTTATCACTCGAGACTTATAGAAAAAATGCCCACAACCAAGTGGTTAAAAAAAGATTTACAGAATTGGCTAAATTCAAAGAATATTAAGTTCCATCCCGGTTCTGTGAGAAAAGAACTGTATCATTTGTGTTCCCTTCATAAAGAGAAATTCAAAAAATATAAAATTGATGAAATTGCAAAAAATCGTGGGATGACGGTGGTTAGATCACCACCATATCATTGCGAAGTAAACCCGATTGAACTGATATGGGCACAGATAAAGGGAGAAGTTTCAAGAAAAGATAATTCTTTTAAAATGAGTGATGTTAAACAGTTGTTTTTGGAGGCTGTAAATAATGTGAAGCCTGAAAACTGGGAAAAGGCAGTAAATCATACGATTAAAGAAGAAGAGAAAATGTGGAAGTTGGACAATATTACTGATGAAATGATCGAGCCACTCATTGTAAATATTGGTTGCGACAGTTCATCTTCTGATTTCGATTCTGATTTGGATTTGTAGGTAAGAAGTAGTTTTTATATTAAAATTATTATTTATGAACGTAACGTTGTTTAAAAGTCAAAGTTTAAACCCTTAAACCTACATAACCCGTTTGACACAATGTTCTTAACATACCTTGTGGAAAAATAAAACATTTTAGAAAAAATTGCACTTTTTACCTTCAGCTGTTTAGAAGTTATAAGCAGGTTAATTAGGTGAAAATATAAGTGTATACTTGAGGAATAACTTCAAAAAATATTTTAACTGTCTACTAAAAGAAGTGATACGCCTATGGATTACGAACGCTTTATTATTTTAATACTCTCTCATACATAAAAATAGACTATAATCTCTGACAATTTTCAATTTGCAGGTTAAAAGACTATATTGTCTATAGTATTTAGATTATATTAAATTAATATATTTCTTCTTTCTATTTAATTTCTTGCAATTTTCTATTTAATCCTTTATGACATTTCAGTTAAAAATTTAATAATAATATTTTCTCTACTTTCTAATTAGTATTATTTTGTATAACTAAGAAATTGTGTTTTGTATGTCTCTATCCAATGTTGCCAGATATTACTTTTCGCCAAATATGTCACCGATTTTAAAATGTCGAATTGTATTTGAGAATACGAATAATGTCAGTCGATCGATATTTTGATAGACATTAGTAGTATACATTATGATTAATGCGACATTTTTAATAGACATTCGAGAATAGGGCCCCAGTACTAATTCTCACCTTCTACCTTGCTATCCAATTTATACAAAGGGTAAAACTGCCTGAGAAAATATAACACTCAAAATATCCACTATTGTGTATAAGTAAGATATTTACCGCAAAACATTAAAAATATGTCAAAAATCTCATATTTCGAAAAATGATCTTCTTAGCGAACTGTGTTGTTTAACAAAACTGCAGATTAACTAGTGACGAGTCGATGACAAGGCCAAAAACCGATACTTAGTGTCCATTGTCGAAATGAAATCGACTTTTCGGCTTTACATTATATTTTTTCTAAGTTCTGTTATTGTGTGTGCGAAAGAAAAAAGGGCAAGGTGTTCACTAATTCTTTGTTAAAATTTCAATTTGTTTTCTATGTGTTTGACCAGTGGAGTAGAGTGTTGATTTTCTAGTTACTATAGAATGTGAGAAGTAAAATGTTTTATACGTTATACATTTTTATAATTTTTAAATAATAAAAACAAAAATACAAAGTTTGTCAACTCCAGGATCTTTAATTAGAAGTTTTCAAGCGATTTGGACTTTATAAAAAAAAATTTGGACGATTAAAAAATTAAACAAAAATTTTTAACTTATAGAACATATTTAAACAATTTAATAAAAAAACAAATAGAAAAAAAATAGTAGTTCCGCAGAACACATATGGAAAAGAATAAAAACAATGACATCAAATGTAGAGGAAATCAAATGTTTTAAAAAAATTAATTACAAAAACAACATTATAACTGATGAGTTAGAAATAGCAAATTTATTTAATAATTATTATTCAGTTGTAGGGAAAACATATGCTTCTAAAATAACTGAACCTACAACTGCTCCCCTCCTAGAAAATACGTAGGAGAGAGAATTTTCCTGGCTCCAACTGACAAAAAAGATTGACAAGGGGGTAGCCATGTGTGAGTTGAGGTAATTTTAAGGTGAAGGGGGAGAAAAAGTCCTTTATATCTCACAAGGAAAGTCAATGTTTAATTATTTAACAAAACATTGAGTGCGACCGGTTTCGAAGTGTCATCACTTCATCTTCAGGCTCGCCTAGTGGAAAGGAGAACATGTGGTGTAAGGTGTGTTAACTTGGAGCAAACGATATATAAAATAGTAAAAAAGAGAAAACTCACCATACTCTCCATCCACTAGGGAATACTACAAAACAAGTTTCATCAAATGTGGGGTGAAATAAATTGTAAAATGAACAAAGTTTACAAGTAATAAAAAGTTAAAAATATTTGAAAAAACAAATATTAGTCAATTGAAATAGTAAAAATTTAAAATATTCAAGACCATACAAAACAAATCACATACTTAAAAAAACCAAAAAAGGTTGACAGCTGTGTGCACGTAGTTTAGATTCAAAAGGAAAAACTTGTATTTCGTGCAAAACTTTTTTATTAATCAATGCAAAGCGCTTTCGGCTTATTTGCCATCATCAGTGCTCATTGTCCACAACGTATCCAACAAGTTCCTGGTCATCCTCACTCTCAAAATTATATATTTCGGGATATTTGCAACTTGCTAAATCATAATTTTATTAATATTAATATTTTCAAATTTAAATTTCTCTCTTCATTTTGGTTCAAGTTGTTTGATGTGGAAACGGTTAAACAACTTGAACCAAAATGAAGAGAGAAATTTAAATTTGAAAATATTAATATTAATAAAATTATGATTTAGCAAGTTGTAAATATCCCGAAATATATAATTTTGGGAGTGAGGATGACCAGGAACTTGTTGGATACGTTGTGGACAATGAGCACTGATGATGGCAAATAAGCCGAAAGCGCTTTGCATTGATTAATAAAAAAGTTTTGCACGAAATACAAGTTTTTCCTTTGGAAATCACATACATTAAACAGATTAAAAGATAAGGCTTATTTTAAACAACCTTGTTGTTTTTTCAAAAAACTAACATTTTTGAAAGGAGACCTGTCAAGTTAAGGCCTCTACAGGTGGTGGCAAGTATTAACAAAAAAATTCTTGGGTAAACCCATGACAGGGTATAGGTAATAAGATGTAAACCATGAGTGAAGAAATATTTATTATTTATTATATAATATTTGGGCCATGAACCAATCACCAAGTGTATGTGATGTTGTAGGAAGAAGGAAGAAGAAGAAATGACTGGGTTAACTGTTGTGAAGCAACTGAAGAATAAAAGAAGGAAAGAAGAAAATGACGGATGTGAATATCACACAATCTAACCTAATCTTTAAACATGCTCGTTGGTTTCTTGTGGGAAAAAAATTACTTACTGAAATGTACCCCTTGCAAGAAAATATGTGAATAGAAATAAAGGGGGAGGTTAAAAAAGAAGTTAGAACGATAAATTTAGATTAGTGTTGAGAAAACAGGAGGAGTTTCTGACATTATCTGGGCATTTAAGCAACCAACAGGATTTAATTTTAAATTTCTCAATATCCCGAGGCTTTCGAAGCTATTAAGAGTTCCTACCATAGATTTACTCTTAATAGCTTCGAAAGCCTCGAGATATTGAGAAATTTAAAATTAAATCCTGTTGATTGCTTAAATGCCCAGATAATGTCAGAAACTCCTCCTGTTTTCTCAACACTAATCTAAATTTATCGTTCTAACTTCCTTTTTAACCTCCCCCTTTATTTCTATTCACATATTTTCTTGCAAGGGGTACATTTCAGTAAGTAATTTTTTTCCCACAAGAAACCAACGAGCATGTTTAAAGATTAGGTTAGATTGTGTGATATTCACATCCGTCATTTTCTTCTTTTCTTCTTTTATTCTTCAGTTGCTTCACAACAGTTAACCCAGTCATTTCTTCTTCTTTCTTCTTCCTACAACATCACATACACTTGGTGATTGGTTCATGGCACAAATCTTATATAATAAATAATAAATATTTCTTCACTCATGGTTTACATCTTATTACCTATACCCTGTCATGGGTTTACCCAAGAATTTTTTTGTTAATACTTGCCACCACCTGTAGAGGCCTTAACTTGACAGGTCTCCTTTCAAAAATGTTAGTTCTTTGAAAAAACAACAGGGTTGTTTAAAATAAGTCTTATCTTTTAATCTGTTTAATGTATGTGATTTGTTTTGTATGGTCTTGAATATTTTAAATTTTTACTATTTCAATTGACTAATATTTGTTTTTTCAAATATTTTTAACTTTTTATTACTTGTAAACTTTGTTCATTTTACAATTTATTTCACCCCACATTTGATGAAACTTGTTTTGTAGTATTCCCTAGTGGATGGAGAGTATGGTGAGTTTTCTCTTTTTTACTATTTTATATATCGTTTGCTCCAAGTTAACACACCTTACACCACATGTTCTCCTTTCCACTAGGCGAGCCTGAAGATGAAGTGATGACACTTCGAAACCGGTCGCACTCAATGTTTTGTTAAATAATTAAACATTGACTTTCCTTGTGAGATATAAAGGACTTTTTCTCCCCCTTCACCTTAAAATGACAAAAAAGAAATTATAAGAATCATCAACTCTCTAAAAAATAATAATGCCCCTGGTGTAAATGATATAACAGCGAAAATTCTAAAAGAAGTTTCTTTTGAAGTATGTGAACCTCTTACGTTCCTTATAAATCTAATGTTCCAAAATGGTACTTTTTCCAAAGGAATTCAAATCTGCAAAAATAACACCAATATTTAAAAATGGAAACAGACTAGATGTAGCAAATTATCAGCCAATATCTTTAATTTTTGATGTTGCAAAAAGGACATTAAAAGAAAGATTAACAAATTTTTTAAATAAATTTAATGTACCAAGTGACATGCAATTTGTATTTAGGTAGAGACGGTGTACGGAAGATGCAATTGCTTTGTTATCTGAGGAAATATAAGAAAACTTAGACAATAGTAATGCAACGCTATGTATGTTTTTCGATCTTGTAAAGCGTTTGACACTGTCATTTTTAGTTGTTGGAATACGAGAAGCACCTTTAATACTTTTTGAAAGCCACCTCGCAAACCGAGAGCAATTTTTCAAAATAGGTACAAAGATTAGTGAAGAAAATTTGGTAGAATATGGTGTTCCACAAGGTACGGTATTAGGATCAGTGCTATTTCCTATATACTTGAATAATCTCTTTTTGATAAACTCATTGGGAAGACTTATCTCTTTAACAGATGACACTGCAATCTTATACAATGCAAAAAGTTGGAATAAAGTTAAAGAATTTGCAGAGGCAGATTTAGTTGAAATCGTTAATTGGTTTGCTTATAACACATTAATAGTAAATTATGAAAAAAACTTTATTTATTCCTTTTACCTGTAATAAAACAAACCTACCCGATTTTAACACATTAAACATCAATAACACAACTTGTGTAATACTTAGAGCAAAAAATTTAAATATTTAGGCATAGTTATTGATTACATGATCAGCATCTACGGTGGGATGAACATATCAACAGTATTTCCAATTTCTTAAAACTTTTATTATATAAAATAAAGTATTTATCCCAAATACTTTCATTAAAACCATTGAAAATGGTCTACTATGCACTTGTAGAAAGTCGACTTTCTTATGGTATTTTGGGATGGAGAGGAATGGCTAAATGTTATCTGAACACACTAGAAGTTACCCAAAAGTGCTTTTTAAAAATAATATTTAAAAAGAACCTACTTACCCGTCTTCTGCACTTTATTAAATAGTAGGCAAATGTATTTTCTACGAGTAGTGATTTACAAATATAAAAATTCAAATAATTATTATTATTATTATGTAGAACATAAATATCCTACTAGATATAAAATTAACTTGAACCTAAAAACTGAATTTTCAATTTTTTTTATTTTTCCTGTCATTTTTGTAGTTGTTTCGTCCTTATTGGCATTCGTCAACAAGAAATAGATAGGTTCTCAAGTCCAGTCTCCAACTAAAGTTAGAAATCAATTTTATAATATTTAACCATGGTCTTACCATTAGAGGAAACAATTTATATAAAACTTTTTAAAAAATATATGAAAAATTACAAATTGGACCATTTTGAGGTATGAATAATATTTGGAATTTAATTTTAAATAATTTTCATCCCAAAAAATATGATTATATCGGATAATATTTTGATCATTAAATTGAAGAAATCATGACAACGATATAGTAATTATAGTATATTCCATTATGAGTGTGGAAAGTCACATTTTTTACACGAGTGGAAAATATTGTCGCCAAGGCATAGGCATAGTAAATTAAAATATTACAAAATAAATAGCGAAAAGAATATTGTAGGGGTTATATTATGATAAATAACATGCAAGTATTTTAAATAAGTTTACAACAATAGTCGTATTTATTTTCATAATATTTTGAAAAAAAAAGAAAATAAAAAAATATATTTTATTGGGAATGGAACCAGCGCACCGCCACGAAATGGTCGCGAAATTCAAAATTGAAAAAGTTAGATACTAAACGGTCTGCGCTATCACAGTTTTATCATTTGAATTTTCTAATTAAATAGCTACATAAATCAGAAAAAAACAAAAATAATATTGTAGGTAGTTACTTTAAAATAATTATTTTAAAAATTTGTTTAAAAGAAATATCTAATATCTATATTTAAAACTTAAAGGTAAAAATTCAATCAACAAATTGATTTTACTATTTAAAAAGATATCACATCAATCAAAATAAAAATTAGACTTCTAACATACTTGACAGCTTATTAAAAAAAAAAAAGATTTATTTTCACACACGGGTGCAAAGTAGATTTATCCACACGCTTCTGATATAGGCACTTCCCATAAGACTAAATAGGTGTCACTTTCCTACGTGGTCGTAGGAAAAAAAACATTTACTACTGTAACGTTTATGTATTTAAACTGATTTTTAGTATATTTTCACCTAAACATTTATTTTAATACAAAATATATATGTATTAAATACAACACTAATTTATATAACTTTTACACCCTAATTAACAGAACGGTATCTTAACTAAAACTTCGACTTTTAACAGCGAAACATGACTTCTAGAATGATCGCGCATTCGTCAGAACTTGCTATCGAAAAAGCAGAATTGGCGCATTTACCAAAAACGTATAATTATCATTCATTAAATTATCCAGTATAAACTAGAATGATGATTCCCTTCGACTGACGGTGTTCATATGCATTTCATAGGGGATTCAAGCTTTGCCTTTTTTTAAGTACAAAATATTCTTTGTAATAGAAAAAATAGACGCAGTAAAAGACCCAAATGTAAAGTAATCAGACTCAAGGGAATACAGAATGACCAATCTGGTTGAAAATAGCGTGCCTGACATTACCACCTCTTTAAAAACTAGTTCCTCCTGGAATTTTTACTGAACTGGTTTTTCTTCTACAATTTCCGGTTGCATAGAAATAACAAGGGACGGTATTCGCTGCAACCTGGACCCTGGCCGAAATGACTACTATATTATGTAATTTTATGTAATTTTATGTACTTTTATGTGATTTTATGTAATTTTATGTAATTTTATGTAATTTTATGTAATTTTATGTAATTTTATGTAATTTTATGTAATTTTATGTAATTTTATGTAATTTTATGTAATTTTATGTAATTTTATGTAATTTTATGTAATTTTATGGAATTTTATATAATTTTATGTAATTTTATGTAATTTTATGTAATTTTATGTAATTTTATGTAATTTTATATAATTTTATGTAATTTTATGTAATTTTATGTAATTTTATGTAATTTTATGTAATTTTATGTAATTTTATGTAATTTTATGTAATTTTATGTAATTTTATGTAATTTTATGTAATTTTATGTAATTTTATGTAATTTTATGTAATTTTATGTAATTTTATGTAATATTATGAAATTTTATGAAATTTTATGTAATTTTATGTAATTTTATGTTATTTTATGTAATTTTATGTAATTTTATATAATTTTATGTAATTTTATGTAATTTTATGTAATTTTATGTAAGTTTATGTAATTTTATGTAATTTTATGTAATTTTATGTAATTTTATGTAATTTTATGTAATCCTATGTAATCTTATGTAATTTTATGTAATTTTATGTAATTTTATGTAATTTTATGTAATTTTATGTAATTTTATATAATTTTATATAATTTTATATAATTGTATGTAATTTTATGTAATTTTATGTAATTTTATGTAATTTTATGTAATTTTATGTAATTTTATGTAATTTTATGTAATTTTATGTAATTTTATGTAATTTTATGTAATTTTATGTAATTTTATGTAATTTTATGTAATTTTATGTAATTTTATGTAATTTTATGTAATTTTATGTAATTTTATGTAATTTTATGTAATTTTATGTAATTTTATGTAATTTTATGTAATTTTATGTAATTTTATGTAATCTTATGTAATCTTATGTAATCTTATGTAATCTTATGTAATTTTATGTAATTTTATGTAATTTTATGTAATTTTATGTAATTTTATGTAATTTTATGTAATTTTATGTAATTTTATGTAATTTTATGTAATTTTATGTAATTTTATGTTATTTTATGTAATTTTATGTAATTTTATATAATTTTATGTAATTTTATGTAATTTTATGTAATTTTATGTAAGTTTATGTAATTTTATGTAATTTTATGTAATTTTATGTAATTTTATGTAATCCTATGTAATCTTATGTAATTTTATGTAATTTTATGTAATTTTATGTAATTTTATGTAATTTTATGTAATTTTATGTAATTTTATGTAATTTTATATAATTTTATGTAATTTTATGTAATTTTATGTAATTTTATGTAATTTTATGTAATTTTATGTAATTTTATGTAATTTTATGTAATTTTATGTAATTTTATGTAATTTTATGTAATTTTATGTAATTTTATGTAATTTTATGTAATTTTATGTAATTTTATGTAATTTTATGTAATCTTATGTAATCTTATGTAATCTTATGTAATTTTATGTAATTTTATGTAATTTTATGTAATTTTATGTAATTTTATGTAATTTTATGTAATTTTATGTAATTTTATGTAATTTTATGCAATTTTATGTAATTTTATGTAATTTTATGTAATTTTATGTAATTTTATGTAATTTTATGTAATTTTATGTAATTTTATGTAATTTTATGTAATTTTATGTAATTTTATGTAATTTTATGTAATTTTATGTAATTTTATGTAATTTTATGTAATTTTATGTAATTTTATGTAATTTTATGTAATGTTATGTAATGTTATGTAATGTTATGTAATTTTATGTAATTTTATGTAATTTTATGTTATTTTATGTAATTTTATGTAATTTTATGTAATTTTATCTAATTTTATGTAATTTTATGTAATTTTATGTAATTTTATGTAATTTTATATAATTTTATGTAATTTTATGTAATTTTATATAATTTTATGTAATTTTATGTAATTTTATATAATTTTATGTAATTTTATGTAATTTTATGTAATTTTATGTAATTTTATGTAATTTTATATAATTTTATATAATTTTATGTAATTTTATGTAATTTTATGTAATTTTATATAATTTTATGTAATTTTATGTAATTTTATGTAATTTTATGTAATCTTATTTAATTTTATGTAATTTTATGTAATTTTATTTAATTTTATGTAATTTTATGTAATTTTATGTAATTTTATGTAATTTTATGTAATTTTATGTAATTTTATGTAATTTTATGTAATTTTATGTAATTTTATGTAATTTTATGTAATTTTATGTAATTTTATGTAATTTTATGTAATTTTATGTAATTTTATGTAATTTTATGTAATTTTATGTAATTTTATGTAATTTTATGTAATTTTATGTAATTTTATGTAATTTTATGTAATTTTATGTAATTTTATGTAATTTTATGTAATTTTATATATTTTAATGTAATTTTATGTAATTTTATGTAATTTTATGTAATTTTATGTAATTTTATGTAATTTTATGTAATTTTATGTAATTTTATGTAATTTTATGTAATTTTATGTAATTTTATGTAATTTTATGTAATTTTATGTAATTTTATGTAATTTTATGTAATTTTATGTAATTTTATGTAATTTTATGTAATTTTATGTAATTTTATGTAATTTTATGTAATTTTATGTAATTTTATGTAATTTTATGTAATTTTATGTAATTTCATGAAATTTGAAAATATATGGAATTGTTTTGGTTGAAAATGTGCTGCTTTCTAGTCAAAATTGGCGAAATCTAAAAAAAAGTGGCATTTTAGTAGTTTTAACGTTTTTTTGGTGGAGATGCAAAAAGTTGCCGAGGTCTTAATTTTCCATTTGGCATCTTATCATATACAATATAAAAAATAAACCACTACCCCATTTGAAGCAAGGTAAACTCCCCCTTTTAATTATATAGCTACTGGACTATTAATTACTTCCTATTAAAATTTAGTTGTATGTTTTCTACCTACTTATGTATTAGTTGCTACATTTTATTGTTTTAAACTAAATTAATAAATATTTTTTTTACCAATTTTGATATTTATTGTCTTGTTTGCTTAAATATTACCTATATTATTTAGAAAATACTTATGATTAATTTTTAAACATTACAAATGTTTATAAGCAAATGTAACCACATTTATAGGAAACATTTTTATTTGGTTCGTAAAGAATTAGTTTACCAAATCCCAATATATTTTTTTAAAAGATCCTTTAAAGTACCAAGTGAATAAATAGGTGTTAAATGTTGTTCTCTCAAGTTACCCGTAAATGCGTTTGACTTTAGACAATCAATTTGTTTGTAATTATAAAAAACTTCTGTCTAAATAAAATATGATTCAATGGGTTGAGACTCAAAACGTTCTGTCAATAAGTCGAATAGTTTTAGAAATATCTTTTAGAAACAAGAACGAAATGATGGTACGCCTCTGCTCTCAACTTGTGGTACAGTTTGAAAGTGAAAAACGAATAAAAAGGAATAATCGACAAAGACCTTTGCGGCAATTGTCACGTGTGGCGCTGTAATCTCCGTGCCGAATGTAAAATGTCACTAGGAAGAAATAAATGAAGGTGTTTGTTACGATACGCTTTTAAGTAGGCCGCTCTCGGCTGTGCCAAACAGCAAATAAGCTGCTCTGACATCTTAATCTTTTAGCATTCTCGATTGCAAATCCAAAGCGAAAAGCACGGTCAACTTGATCTGATTATGTATTTGTTGTTTTGCGTGTCGGATTTTGTTCGTCATGTGTAGTTATTTGATTTT
>OV651827.1:7414139-7429139 GCA_927349885.1 Psylliodes chrysocephalus | reverse complement strand
GCAAATTTAGTATTAAAATACAAAAAAAAATTATTTAAATAATTTGAACTTGTTCTATTTTCTACTAAATTTAGTACTAAAAATGCGTTAAAATGTTGCGCAGAAGTTTTTCTCAGAAAAAGTTCACACAACGGTCTTTTCTGTACCATTTTTTAGCGACAACTTTGCATTATCTCTTGGATAAATTTCGCTTGTGTTTGATTTTGTAGTTTTTATTGTTTTTTCGTGGGTTTTAGTAGCATTGCTGTGTTTGGTTGTTGTCAAGTCAACTAGAGTCAAAGTCATAATAAAAAAATCTTTAAATTCACTTGTCTCTTTTTCACAGAATGTTTAATTTCTGTGCTAATAATACGTCAATGCGCGTGCGCCTATACTTAATTTAGTACTAAAAATTAGTACTAAAAAGGAAAAGCATATTTTTAGTTCTAAATTTAGTACTAAATTAATTACTTAATTTAGGGCTAAATTTTAATACTTAATTTAGTATTGTGACATACAGCCATTACGTGTTGTAAAGTCGTAAAAGCCAGGGGGGGCAACTGCCCCCCCTTGCCCCCCCTAAATGACGCCCATGGTTGTGCGTCTCCCTCCTTATTACTGCAAATTAAATACTCTTGAACTGATATGGGCACAAGTTAAAGGATATGTAAGTCAACATAATACGACATTTAGGTTAAAAGATGTAGAAGAATTGTTAGAAATTTCCATATCACTTGTTACGATGGAAAATTGGCAGAAGGCAATCGAGCAGGCGTTAAAAGAAGAAGAAAACATGTAAAATCTGGACAAAATCTTGGATGTCGATAGTTAATAATAACTCAACAAGTGAATATAGTGATTTAGAGGCTTTTACGTTTTCTGATATTCGAGAGTAGGTAAGCATATCTATTTTATATCTAAATTTTATAATCATATTAGTAGGAGTAGGGTCTGACAGAAAATTGACCTTAGCGAACTAAAAAAAAATTTGGCGGATAAATTACAAAAACCCTTAATTTACCCAACTGTGCAGTCATCAGAGTCTTAAAAGGGATTAAAATAAGGGTATCCCGTTTTTACGTTCCATAAAACCGGGCGGCACCGGTAAAATTCTTAAAATCACCACATCGACGGCTGTTGAATTTTGGTTACTTGAATTTTGGTTGCTTACATATAAATTGATTTATTGATTTTAGCTACCAATTTTTTGATCTTTTATCTTTTAAAAAATGTAATATTACAATTTTCAATTATTCTTTCTCCTCATTGTTTAAATCATTCGCTATGCCAAAACCATTTCCTTTAAATTGCTTTAATTTTTCCATATATTTAAATAACCCTAATATCTTTAGAAAATATATTAATTTAATTTAAAGTCGTGACTTGTCTAGTTTACCTAATAATTTGAAAATAATATTTAGATCGACTTTTTTCAATGTTTTTACATTCGACTAATTTGATTTTTTGATGTTCTTCGATGTTTTTGTATATATAACTATTTATATTTTTGATCAATTCGATTCGATCATTTACCCCTTCAACCTTTTGATATTCGATAATTTTTCCGCTCATCCCCTGTACATTTTGAAATTTTCTAATAACTTGCGACTTCCAAGAAAAATCAGATTTTCCTAAAAGGCAAAACTAGGTAGCTAAATTCGAATAATTTCTCCTTTTCTACCTCGTCATAGATAATCCTGAAAGTTTATGTAAATGTCTTTAGATAATCAGCTTTAATCTTTAAATTCCGAGGCTGCGGTTCCCAATATTTTCATTTTTATGAATGCGGATTTAAAAGTCAAGTTTCAAAAGTCCAATTAGGGTGGTGTTTAGTGGATTTTCTTGGCAGGAATCGGCAAACCATTGAAGCGATCATAGTAAGGGTAATAAAATTATACCGAGAAGAGAAGCTGTAGGGGATTTAAAGCGTAAAGGTGCTAGAAACCGCCTTTCTAAAAGTAGAAATAAATTTAATGATTTTGTAATGTCATAGTTGTAAAGTCAACTATGTTAAGTAATTTTGTAGAATTTGGGCGGTCAATATTTACCTGTAGCCTGTAGGTCATAAATAATATGCAGACGAAATAATTAAAGAATCGATAGTCGAAACAATAATTATCTTAATATTAAAAATGCTGTTTAAATGAAATAATAAAGAAAAAGACTTTAAAAAATATAAAAGATATTGGCATTTTCGATCAAATCGGAAGTCTATTTTGGTTAAATATAAGTATTACTTCAAAATTATATGTAGTAGATCTGTTTTAAATTTGATCCAAATCCCTTCATAATTAAAAGAGATATTTAAGGTGGCCCTGTATAGGAAATCTACTACAACTGACCATTCAATAAATTTAGATAATATTAAAACAATCAATACATTGGATTCAGAATAGAAGGATAGAACTAAAACGTTCACAATTTTGAGCTAAAATATTTAGCTATGTTTACAAAAAAATAATTATGTTTTAAAATTATTAAATAGGACCTTACAATTCTTTAGCTACTTCTAAGTAAGTTAATAACTTTACAATAGATTTAAAAATACAAAGGGGATGTTATTGAATGTGTGTCAACTTAGTGTGAGTTTATTATTTTATGAAATATGTATAAAAATATGTGAAAGAAACTGTGTGACGGTTTTCTACCTTTTTATTTTTCTTTCAATTCTTATATGACATGGACATTTTGTAGCTATCATTATAATACATTGGGCTACGAAGACAATTACTACAATAAATATGCTATAGTCTATTTTTATGTATGAGAGAGTATTAAAATAATAAAGCGTTCGTAATCCATAGGCGTAGCACTTCTTTTAGTAGACAGTTAAAATATTTTTTGAAGTTATTCCTCGAGTATACACTTATATTTTCACCTATTTAACCTGCTTATAACTTCTAAACAGCTGAAGGTAAAAAAGTGCAATTTTTTCTAAAATGTTTTATTTTTCCACAAGGTATGTTAAGAACATTGTGTCAAACGGGTTATGTAGGTATAAGGGTTTAAACTTTGACTTTTAAACAACGTTACGTTCATAAATAATAATTTTAATATAAAAACTACTTCTTACCTACAAATCCAAATCAGAATCGAAATCAGAAGATGAACTGTCGCAACCAATATTTACAATGAGTGGCTCGATCATTTCATCAGTAATATTGTCCAACTTCCACATTTTCTCTTCTTCTTTAATCGTATGATTTACTGCCTTTTCCCAGTTTTCAGGCTTCACATTATTTACAGCCTCCAAAAACAACTGTTTAACATCACTCATTTTAAAAGAATTATTTTTTCTTGAAACTTCTCCCTTTATCCGTGCCCATATCAGTTCAATCGGGTTTACTTCGCAATGATATGGTGGTGATCTAACCACCGTCATATCACGATTTTTTGCAATTTTATCAATTTCATATTTTTTGAATTTCCCTTTATGAAGGGAACACAAATGATACAGTTCTTTTCTCACAGAACCGGGATGGAACTTAATATTCTTTGAATTTAGCCAATTCTGTAAATCTTTTTTTAACCACTTTGTTGTGGGCATTTTTTCTATAAGTCTCGAGTGATAACTTGCATTATCCATTACTATTATACAGTTCTGAGGAAGAAGATCTATAATTTGTTCGAACCACTCTTCAAAGACATCAGCATGTCCTCATGGTAGTCACCGGTACGAGTAGATTCAAAAGTCAATAAACCACCTTTAACAAAACCGTTTGAACTACCGATGTGTACTATTATTAGTCTGCGCCCCTTTCCTGATGGTGGATTTAAACCAGTAGATAAATTATTTAAGAAAGCCTGTCTTCGACTTGTAACAGTTTCATCTTGCCAAAATTTATTTGGTTTATGTCCCTCGTTGATCCATGTTTCATCTAAATAAAATATATTTCTTCTTGGGTTTCTCATTTCTTTTATAGTCCTTAGGTAATTTCTTCTCCATGCTACAATATCGCTTCTTTCTATTAAAATAGACTTTTTGGAATGCTTTTTCCATAGAAAACCTATTTCTTTTAAAAGTTTCCATAGTGTGCTTCGACTCATTTCAGGGTAATCCTTATCATCTCGAACCGTGGCAAGAACTTTGTCTACTGTCGGAAATTCTTTTCTAAAGAAGAACGCATGCACTTTCCTTCAAAGTCTTTCTTTCAAAAGATTTTCTAATTGAAATTTTGGTTTTCCTGGAGCTTTACGTGCTGTTTGAAACTCGCCACATTTCTCTTTTTTAACAACTCTGTAAATCGTAGATTTCCCAACACCAAGCGTACTACTAACTAATTCCACTGTGTCATCAACACTTTTACATAAATGTTTGTCTGTAAATGATTTAAAACAATTAAATATTAATGTTTTTTCATTAACTGTTAAAGGACCGATTTTTTGTCGTTTACGCAGCCCTTCCAAATTTTCCATGATCACACTAGAATTCACACTGCACCTTGCAAGTTGCAACTAAACGACATTTAGTAAACTGTCAAGAATACACAACTTGGACCTCCTTATTAAATGGAAAACCTATAATCGCATTTTCGGTGAAATTTGTTGGGAAGGTATTTATCTACTTATAATTTGATTACTGTAAGAAATTCTTGGAATTAAAATAAAACAAAATTGGCAAATAGGTACTTATTGAAAATAATCTTAAGATACGGCTCTGTAATCTTTAATACACAGGGCTTTTGGCCTTTCCAAACCTTTTTCTATTGTTCTGTACAGCTTATGTTTATAAAGGACCAATAAAAGACCCAAAACTTGTAATAGCTCAGGTACATTTATTACAATTTTAGGAAATATTTAGATTATTCTGTAAAAATATTTAAAATGACCGTACTAAGTTTTGCATTAGAAATGCTGTTTTATTACTCTCTCATACATAAAAATAGTCTATAATCCTGAACAGGGGATAAAATTTAATAATCTAATTAGAATAATTAAAATAGTTAAAATTAGTATTGATAATAAGTATAGTGTTATAATTATTTATACTAGAAACTCGTTTTTAAATTGGCTACAAAATATATCAGTATATTCATCATTTTCCGGTATATACGGGAAAATAAAGTTGCAAAAATATAATGTAATTTATTCGTGAATCACGCTGTAACAGTAAATATTTTGAACTGTCTCTTTTTATGGACATCTTACCAAATTTTTTATTTAACTTATGCTACATAAAGTCCATTTTCAGTTTATAGAAAAAATATATAAAATCAGCAATTATCCACTTTAACGCCCTGTATCTCGAAAACCAGTTATAGTATCAGATTTAAATTTATTCGTGAATCACGCTGTAACAGTAAATATTTTGAACTGTCTCTTTTTATGGACATCCTATCAACACTTTTATTAAATTTATATATGCTACAAAAAGTCAATTAAGCGTTTCAGTTTAAAGAAAAAATAACTAAAATCAGCTATTATCCACTTTAACACCCTGTATCTCGAAAACTAGTCATAGTATCAGATGTAAAATTCTCATCTCCTAAAAAGTTGGTAAAATCATTATCATTATCATTATCATTATCATTATCATTATCATTATCATTATCATTATCATTATGTTAAAAAAAATCTGATGTGTCCAACACATGACTTTCCTATCTAGTTATTATAGGCTTTTTCCGGTTATTTTGTACAACCTATTGCAGCATCTCTATAAATGTTTAGAGGATAAACTAAATATATACATTGTCCACATACATCTACCTCGAAACATTTTTCTATAGATATTCATGGAAAACGAAAATACTGACAAATTTAAATTTCCTACAATTTTTTCATTACGGTCCATTTTAGAAAAATCATGTATAAACAAAAATTATAGAGATCGATATCGCAAACAACTTTTATTTCAAAAACTTTCATAAAAATCAGAATTTTGCACATTTTGTCAAATTTCTCGAATACGGACCATTTCAGGAAATTTTGACATAAAGCAAAAATTATAGATAAAAATATTAGAAGTAACTTTTATTTGAACAATTTTCTTCTCCAAACATAAATAACAGATATATTCCATAAAATATAAAAACGGCCTCCCATAAAGTACCCCCCCAGATGTTCCGACTTTGTCCAAAATCTAACCATTTCACGTCAGGCCGAAATAAACCTTAAGTTTAAAATTTAATGTTTTTTCCTTTATCCGTTTTTGAGTTTTCTTCAAATTTCGAAATTTACACATTTTCTCAAATATCTCGAATACGGTCCATTTTAGAGAAATTATGTATAGGACAAAAATTATAGAGAATTATATTACAAACAACTTTTATTTGAACAATTTTTATCAAAAATTATTTTTTTTTACATTTTGTCAAATTTCTCGAATACGGACCATTTTAGGAAAATTTTGCATAAAACAAAAATTATAGATAATTATATTAGAAGTAACTTTTATTTGAAGAATTTTCTTCTCCAAACGTAAATGACAGATATATTCCATAAAATATAAAAATGACTACCTATAAAGTACCCCCCAGATGTTCCGACTCTGCCCAAAATCTAATCAGCTCATTGGACGCTAAAACAAAGCTTAAGTTTAAAATTTGGTGTTTTTCTGTGTATCGGTTCATGAGTCATGCGTTACACACACACACACACACACACACACACACACACACACACACACACACACACACACGCACACACGCACACACGCACACACGCACACACGCACACACGCACACACGCACACACGCACACACGCACACACGCACACACACACACACACACACACACACACACACACACACACACACACACACACACACACACACACACATCATCGCGAAAATAGTCAAAACGGATTCAGGGGACCTCAAAACGTAAAAATCCGTCGAAAACTCGAGGTCGAAAAAAATCATGATTCCTATACTTACACATAAAAAAGGATCAGAAAGTATCTACAAAGGAACAACATTTTCTTTCTGATCAAAGATTGGTCAGAAAAATTAACGATCGAGAAGAAACAAAGAAAATATTGTCGAATAAACAAAGGCAATCCAGAGAATTCGAAAAAATAAAAAAATATGAATCAGAGTCTTTCAATTTATTGAGACTCAGATGGTTTCTCTCAAACTACTACATTAGTGTCAAAGTCAGATCCATCAAAATATTAATCCTCTTTAGATGACGACTTCATCAATCCAAACTTACCCTCTACCTCAAAAACACTCTTATAAGAACAAAGTTACCTGTGTTGGGTCTTGTATATGATACATATCGTATATCTGATCAATCAACTGCTGCGATTGGTAGTGCAGTATTACAAGATGTAGAAATAATTACCACAGAAGATCTATCGAAAGTATTTGACAAAAATAAAGTGAGAAGAGAGTGAAAGAAATCTAGAAATACCGCAAGTAAGGAGTTTGAAAATGAAAAATAAGGAGTTATCTGTATTTTGATGGAAGAAAGGACAAAACTTTACTGCAAGAGCACTGAACTACAAGCCGTGCACTGAAAAAGGCAACGGCGCATCAGCTGACTGAAGTAGTCCTGTGTTGTGTGCTCTGAACTCACGTGAATTGACTTAACCGTTTTATCTATTCAATGTTGTATTGAATACCTAACCATAGAGAGAAAAACTATACAAAAATCTTAAAAATAATTGGGTCATAAAAGGTATTGGTAAAAATTTTTGAAAATTTAATTCCAAGATCATTTAAAATAGGGTTAGATTCCGAAATGAAACGGATACTCACGTTCTTAAAAATAAATGTATCTGTCGTTTATATTATTTATAAACAAATTATAGAATATACAGGTTAAGCAAATAAATAAAACAACTCATAAGTATTTATAAAATTTAATTTCACATTGATAAATATCTATTTATACATATATAAATAGGGAAAGACAAAATAGTTAAAAGTACCATTTTATCTTTTTTGATTTTTATTTAGCAGCTATTGACTAACTTTAATGTTATTAATAAAAAACAAAAAATTGACAACAGTATTTTTTCCCAATCTTCGTTTTATGAAGTCCTTTGATCCACAATTCATATATGTTTCTCTCAAATTTTAATAATAACTAACACTGTCTAATAATAAAGTGAGATAAAATATAATACTGAACTATATTATATTGTAAGTACATATGTTTATGGTCTCATAAATACAATGAACGAATGTATAAGAGTAGAAAAAATGTTGGAAACATGAAAATTCATAGATGTTTTTCTCAAATTTTCAATAATAACTAACGATGTCTAAATATAAAGTGATATAATAAGATAAAATAATACTGAACTATGTTATAGTATAATAGGTACATATAAAAGTTTCTGGTCTTAAATGTACAATGAACGAATGTATAAGAGTAGGAAAAAAAAATGTTGGAAACATGCAAATTCATACGTTTTCTTAAAATTTTCAATAATAATCAACAATGTCTAATATAATATAAAATGAAATAAGACATAATGATACTGAACTACATTATATTGTAAGTACTTACATATAAAAGTTTATGATCTCAGATACCAATACACTGAACGGATATATAAGAGTAGAAAAAATGTTGTAAACATGGAAATTCATGTACGTTTCTCTCAAATTTTCAATAATAACTAACAATTTCTAATATATTACGAATGATGACTCAAAGTGTACGATACGATAGTTACAGTCGCTTTACACCAGAAAGCAGCAGTTAACGAGGCGTTTTAGCCACTAATTTCGGCGAATTTTAAAAAATCATTTACAAGAGATTAAGAGCTTAAATGTGGGGATTATATTAAGAATACTGCTGTTGAGGAATGCATTTATTTTCATTATGATATTTCAAAATTTAAAGCCCTTTGATGTTTTTTCTTGGAAACTAAAAATAATTAAATTTTAAAATATAAGCATATTCTAGATATTATTGCCTAATTTATTATGCCAAAATTTTAACTTAAAAAAAAAATTACTTTTTGAGATAGGCTTGTCCCAAAAATTATAAGGGGGTACTGTACTCACCTTAAATAATTAATAATGGCATCAATAATATTTGAAGCCTTTAAAATATAAAAATTTACGTCCACAGAATTTTTTAAGCTATAAGAATATCTTGATAATAAATTCTGGAGTTGCGACCACCTACCTAATTTGCATTCATGTGGTAAAATCCATTTTAAATCTCGTGGTGATAGTTGCACATCATTAGTAAACACTGACACAGTTAAATCCATACCAACACTTATGCTAGAAATAATTTTAGGACACTCATCGGAACAATCTGGAGTACTAATATTAAGCATGTAAAAGTAAATCCTTTCTGGTAAAATTTTTACATTCCAATTATTTAAAATAACTTTCACATTCACTTGTCCACATAATTCACTAAATTTTTTTATTAGAGCAGTATCTAAAAATTCTGCAACTTCATTTTCTTGTCTTTCAAATATTTCAGCTCTTCTTTGTTCAGGATTTCTTCTTTCTGCATTTTTTGGATTTGAAAAATACTGAGGATGGTTTTCAAAAATTCTTGGAATTGCACCTTCTTTCAATTTAGGATACTTTAGTTTAATTTCATGTTTAATTCCATTTTTATCAATGTAGAATTCATTTACTATAATATCAGTTTGATCAAAATGTTTTTTACACACTACTGAATTTGAGTTAACAACATAGTCTTTACGATGTATAGCACTAATCCATTATTTTCTAATTTCTTCCTTTTTAGGAAATGAAAATGTACTTTGTATTACTTCCTTTTTTAAAGTACTGGCGTAATTTGAATTGCACTTTGGTACGCAGCAGTGTCTTGGCATCTAAAATTAAAATATTGAGGTTAGAAATGTCGATAACATATTATCTTGAATATTTTTTAAAAATGAGGTACATGGTACATTAGTACTAATAGAAACTTACCTTTTCAGAATAAACTTATAAATAATTTACTTATAATACTTTCAATAGTAGCTATTTAATATTATTTAAATGAAATAAACTAACATACTGAACGACAGTTTTCACTTCACACTTTTGTCGAATCATATGCAATCGTATCTATCCCTATTTCGGTGATTTCGGATATCGGGGGCGTTTTTGTGTCGTGTGGTCCCATAGGACTACCCGCGGTGATGCCAGATTTCACGCTTCACGGCTTGTAATTTTAGGAGGCTATGCCAGAGCCCAAGCACAAGGGGTGGGCCGGCAGCGGTACAAGGGGCGGGGGGGGCAGCGGCACAAGGGGGGGGGGGGGCAGCGGCACAAGGGGGGGGGGAAGCGGCACAAGGGGGGCTCGGCAGCTTTAGCTGATGATGTTTTATTTTTTTAGAAGTTCGCCTTAAAAAGGAGGACTTTTTTTTAGAAATGTGATATCCAAAGGGCTTAATTTTTTTATAAAATTGTCCTGGGTCCCTTCTGGCTCTCGGCGGCCTTGTGCAAGAGAAAAAAAGCAGTTTAATATACAAGAACATATATCGCTTATCGAGGAACCAGAATCTATCTATATAAGCCTCATAACTCCAACTACAGGGATGGCAAAGTCAATTGAAAAAGCAATACTAGACATTTTTCCTAAAAAAAATTGGAACTAGATGATTTGGCGGCTGTGGGTTGCGATTAGGATTTCTCATTTCTCAACTCATTTTTTTTTCTCGAGCCCTGAGAATTTTCGACCAGAAAATCTCGAGAAATTTTAAAATTTTGTAGAAAAATTATAGAATTGTCAATAACTGACAATTTTTTGACTTGACTTTTAATAAATAAAAAAGTTATCAAAGGTATCTAAAAAAGTAAAAAAAATCACATGATACAAAACTATTAATCGGCAAATATAACAAAGTGTTATGAAAAATGTTAATAATAATTTTTTTAAACTTATTACTTCTGAAAAACAGCAAAAAAATGATTCAGCGCGTCATCGGGCTTTCTCTTACCCATCTTATACATTGAGTTGGAAGTGAGATAGAAGTACTTCTCTCTAAAAGTACACGCACGTAGGAAGCATATTGTTATAACGTAAAAAAAAACAAACAAACAAAATTTTGAAAATTTATTTAGGTTATTTTGTTTATTATAGTTTGAATATTCGGTAAAAAATTTAAAATTATAGCATTTTAAATTTTAAGGCATATTATTTAATTCAAGAAAATTAGAATTTTCGTCAATTTCGGATTTTAAAACATTTATAACAATTAAAGGGTTAAAGATACGATAATGGGCGTAGGGACTTTTTTTATTTTAAATATCCTAAAGAATATAAAAAAAAATAATTCATTGCAAAAAATGCATTTTTTCTGGCTTAATTAATTTTTCGTTGTTTAAACAATAACATCAACAGATATCGAATGTCATCTTATACTTTTATAATCAGGAAAGCCCTTCGGACATTTAAAAAAAAATACGAATTAAAACAATTTTGCAAACGAATGCGCCACTATGCCCTGCACTATATTTATATTCAATTAATAAAGGACAGAAGGATGAGTATTGCAACTATGTTAAAAGAAATAAATTTGCTTTCAGTTCAGAATTATTATGTTCAGAACATGACTGATATTTATTTATAAAATAAAAATGACATACCATCGCATCAGATCTATTAAAAAAAAATCAATATAATTCGCAATATCACAACTATAATACAAGAAGCCAATCTGATTTTCATGTACGGCAAGCCATCACTAAAAGTTCCCAAAATACAATTTTTATTGAAAAATTTAATAGACTGCCTACAGAATATAAAAAAAAACAACAATAAATTTATTCAAAAGTAACCTCAAACAATACTTGATAAATAAACAGAACGAATATACTTTCTTGTGATAATACTCTTTAAACCTGCACTTTTTAAGTATTTCCCTTAAGTTATTGTTATTTTATTCCTCATTTTACTACTTATTTATTTATTTATTTATTTATTTATTCCAGAAACAAACAGGCATGAGCCTAATTACATGTTCCTATAAATACAGCGAAAATAGAAATCAACAAAAATACATAATATCTAATTAAATATATAAGTGAAATTATAATAAACAAACCTCGCTACTACAAAATTTTAACAAAGTCCGTTAAAGAACAAAACTACTGAAATAATCAGAAATATTCAGGAATAATCAGAGCGTCTGCAAAACCCCACACCAAGGCCACGGAAATCCTACAAGGTTATGTCTCTTTAATCGAGCCCAACAATTTTGTTAAGTTCCTTTCTATATGTGCTTATAGCTACATCAAAAATACCGCAAGAAATGCCTTCGGAGTGTACATTAAACAAAAGACAAATTTTTTCTACTGGACCATGATTATCCGCACGAAAAGTTAATTGATGTGGACGAATACCTGCTATTGGAACATTAATTTTTATTTGACTCAATAAATATTGACTGTCCAAATATACATTTAATAATTATGTAAAAAGACAAGGTTGATTATAGAGCGTCTATGTTCCAATTTTTCAATTTCAAACTCTTTTCTAATAGGTCCAAATGAAACAAATCCTGGACTTGTATGATACTTTTTAAAGTATAAATATTTGACAAATTTATTTTGAATAGTTTCCAAAATGTGTTTTAAATTTTGTTGTGTAGGGTCCCATACAGTGGATGCATATTCTAATTTACTACGAACGAGAGCAAAAAATACATTTTTAATCGAGTGTGTGTCTGTAAAGTCCCTAGTCGTGCGTTTCAAAAAACCTAACAATTTGTTAGCTTCTTTGGTAATGTTATGGATATGCTCGTCAAATTTGAAATTATTTTGAAAAACTATTCCCAAGTCGGTCATTTTTGACACTCTTTCTACTGTTGATCCTTGCATTGTGTAGATAAAATTTTGAGGATTACGAATGTTACTGAATGTTATAACCTTGCATTTGGAAAGATTAAAATGTAATTTATTTTCAAATGACCAATCCGAAATTGAGTCTAAGTCATTTTGAAGGTCTAGATAGTCATCTAGGGTGGATATTTTCTTAAAAACTTTCAGATTATCTGCAAACATTAGGCAGTCTGATGTAATACGTAGAGGAAGGTCATTAACAAATATTAAGAAAAGTAGAGGGCCCAAATTGGAGCCATGAGGGACCCCAGAGCCTGCGAGGATTGTATGAGATACTTCACCACCAAACATTACGTATTGATACCTTAGTTTTAGATAAGACATAAAGAAATTTATTAGATGATCGCTAAGACCATAATATTTCAGTT
The DNA here is from genome assembly GCA_927349885.1 of Psylliodes chrysocephalus. Lineage (NCBI taxonomy): Eukaryota > Metazoa > Arthropoda > Insecta > Coleoptera > Chrysomelidae > Psylliodes > Psylliodes chrysocephalus. Next base: position 7,416,019 of record OV651827.1, on the reverse strand, counting down.
TAGCTAGAAGAATATTGTGATTTACCTTATCGAAGGCTTTCTTAAAATCAGTATAAATACAATCTACTTGCTCACGAGAATTGACACATTTTGATATTTTATCACTGAAAGTTAATAAATTTGTATCTACAGATTTTTTACGACAAAATCCGTGTTGTTCGGTTGATATGTATTTTTGAAAGTAAGCATACAGTTTATCATATATTACAAATTCAAAAAGTTTCGCCTTACAATTTAATATGGCTATGGGACGATAATTATCTATTTTATTTTTATCCCCTTTTTTAAAAATTGGTGTTAATCTCGTTCTTTTAAATTCACTAGGAAATATGGATGTTTTAAGCGACTTATTAAAAATTACCAGCAAAGGGTATATTAAATAATCTTTACAAGCTTTTAGGATATAACAAGGAATATTATCAGGACCCGCTGTCTTTTTCGGTTTTAACTTTCGAAATGTTGCTTCTAAGTCTTTGACGGATATAAGATCGAAGTCTTATTATTATGTATAAATTATTATTATTATGTATAAATTATTATTATTATGTATAAATTATTAATAGTTTTGCGACGATAGGTTAAAGCAACTTATAGCCACAAAACTATTTTTTTGTTAAAATAGATCCACAGAGAGCAATGGAATTTACAAAGGCCTTCTTTCAACATACAAATAAATGACAACTTTATAATTAAAATGAAAAACACAACAAAATACTTCGGTACCATAATTGATCAAAATTTAAAATGGGTTGATCACATTACGTCATTAAAATCCCAAGGTAAGAAGATTAATTTTTTAATTTTATGAATTGAGGAAATTTATGACTAGGAGTTTACTAATTATTATTTAAAATTCGCTGGTTAAATATGTAATCCAAAATCGTATAATTACAATTATCTACAAAAAACCTGCATTATATCCTTTGTATAAGAACATTATATTATCTGTCTTGATGTACCTTTATTTATGGAAAGCCTGAATTGAGATACACTACAAATTATTTGCAATAAATATTAAAAGAAGCATACATTTTTAAATAATTTGACATTTAAGAGCCATTCACACATCACAGTTGACATCTTGATTCTTGACAGGCACAGCCAAGCATTATTATGATTTTTGCCAAATAAAATGGTCGGTTAATTATTCTATGGGGTTGCGACAAAGAGCCAGTAAATTTGATGAAGGAGTTTTTGTAGCTAGGGGCGAAATAGTAGTACGCTTAAGTAAGCACCACCATAAATTGGCAGGCTTGGCGACTAATTTCGAATAAAAATAGCCTCCAAAATGGCTGTGGTTGCAAATATGAAGGTCGCAACCCGCCTTAGAAATTTCACCTTTACTATCAATAGCTGTTGTTTAACAGGTCATTAGAGAATGTTTGCAATTTATGGAATGTAAAGAATGTTAGGAATGTTGACGTTAGAAATAATTGGAATTCCTAAAATTGTCACACAAGAAATGTATAAGCGGATTTTAAGAAAATTGATATTAAAGTAGTTAGGATGAACCAAAAATTCTGAAAATCAATAGAGTTCTAAGTTAGAAGTAATTATTTAAGAAAATCAAAACCGCAAGTCAATCAGAACTTTCGTTCTAGAGTTATTGTGCCGGCATACATACACACAGACGACCAGACGAAAATTTTTTTTTTGCATTTTTGAAACATGAAAAAAGTTTTAAAAAATGGGGGTAAGAAAATTTTTTCCTCTGCACGAATGCAATACTGAGGCCCCATAGGAAGGGCCTCAGTAATGAAGAAAATAGAGTTAAAACCCCATTAACTACATTTTACATAGACTAAAATTTTCATAATGTACATTTTAACGTTAAAAGTTTGGTAGTAAAATGGCATGCACAAAAATAAAAAGTTGATAAA